>PVLD010017095.1:0-42932 GCA_004027595.1 Dinomys branickii
TGTAAGACCGCTCCCCCGCCCTCCCAGGGTTCCCTGCAGGTATAGGGATGGATCTCCTCCCCCACTCGGTGATCTGGTCGCGAGCGCCGATATCTCACCAGTTTTTGGAGTCCCTGCAGGCAGGAAGGTTCCAAGGTGCCAGTCTATCCTTTGGGGCTTTCTGCGCGGCACGCCCGATGCGCGCGAAATGTGGGACTGCCAGGCACCGCCGCCACCCAAAAGCCGATCTCTGTCGGGAGTCGCCGGAAAGCTGCACCGGCTCGGGAGGCGGGAGGGACCGAGCTGTCTGTGTTCTCAGGGCGTTCGGAACCAGCCAATCTTCCTCCCCGCGCGGAGCGTCTCTGGCTCCCGGCGTTTGGGGCCCTCCGCGCGGCCTGCCCGATACGCGCGAAACGTGGGACTTCCGGGCGTCTCCGCCGCTAACAAGCTGATCTCTGTCGGGAGTCGCCGGAAGGCTGCACCGGCTCGGGAGGCGGGAGGGACCAAGCTGGCTGCGCTCCCAAGGCGTTCGGACCCAGCCAAATTTCCTTCCTGCGCGGACCGTCCCTGGCTCCCAGCGTCTGGGGCTTTCTGCGCGGCCTGCCCGATGCCCGCCAAATGTGGGACTGCCAGGCGCCGCCGCCACCCAAAAGCCGATCTCTGTCGGGAGTCGCCGGAAAGGTGCACCGGCTTGGGAGGCGGGAGGGACCGAGCTGGCTGCGCTCCCAGGGCGTTCGGACCGAGCCAAACTTTCTCCCCCCCGCAGAGCGTCTCTGGCTCCCAGCGTCTGGGGCTTTCTGCACGGCCCGCCCGATACGCGCAAAATGTGGGACTGCCGGGCGCCGCTGCCACCCAAAAGCCGATCTCTGTCGGGAGTCGCCGGAAAGCTGCACCGGCTCGGGAGGCGGGAGGGACCGAGCTGGCTGCGCTCCCAGGGCGCTTGGATCGAGCCAAGCTTCCTCCCTGCTCGGATCGTCCCTGGCTCCCAGCGTCTGGGGCCTTCCCACGTCTCGCCACGGCAGCCTGGTCTGCCCTACCGCATCTCCCCCAGCATCTCAGAGAGATACACCCAGTTTGAACCTCCCAGCCGAGGTCCCAGCATTCACGCTCGCCAAGTCTGTCTCGAGCTGGTGGTGTTTATTAAGGAGGATCGCTCCCTTGCTGCTCACCTGGTCGCCATCTTCCCATCATTCTCAAAACTGTATGTTTTCTATGTATTACATATCAATAACAAGTATATTTTAAAAAATGTAACTGGGTCAAAAGAGAACTACAGAAATCCCAGGAGTCACTATAGGAAAATAAAATTCTTTTAAATACTTACATGGGAAAGAACTTCCTGAGCAGGAAAAAATGCCCCCAAAAGCCATAAAAGGAAAAACTGACACACCACATTTTACTACCCATGTGTAACAAATTAAATTTCCTGTCAGTAAATGACATAATACAAATTTAAAAGACCAGAAGAAAATTGTATTATATATGGATATATACATAACTTATTAAGGATTTAATGCCCCTATGAAAAGGTCTCTGATGAATCAATAAAAATATAAACAGGCAAATATGAAATAAAATAGGCAAGGGTATAAATCAGAGATATGAAGATGGAGAACAAAGCAAAATACCTAACTTTGCTATGAGGGGTCTATGCTACATAGCTCCTGGATCCAGTGCCTAATACATTTGCTGGTACCTAGTATGCTTAATACCTGGTTATCAAGGGTAGCATTATTCTCCTTTCTTGAGTTTTAATTGGCCCTATGCCTTTTCATTCTAACAGACTCTACATCTCCATCTCTTCTTCTGCAGTAAGAAATATTTTCCAAGAATTTCATGGAAAAGCAAAAAACATTTTGTGAGTATATGTTTTGATAAAACTCTTCTGTTTCATATTTATCTCTTTAAATTAAAGATGATTTTTCTCCTGATATGTGGCTTCAGCCTGAAATAATTCACTCCTCTCCTACACTGAATTATGTGTGATCTGCTCAAAACAAATGAATCACATTTCAATCAAGGGAGAAGAGGGGCATGGGTAACTTAGCATTTTATCAAGAATTCCATCCTTGGCATAATACAGAAAGTTATCATGATTTTAGGAACTTAAATTGATTACCTTTGCCAAAAAGTGGCATTTCGTATTTGCTAATGAAAACCCTAAAGACATATGAGATACAAAATCAGCCTCAAAGGCACATTTCTCCTCTTAAGTAGTACTTGGAGGGGGAAGCACACGCAGGTGGGTAGAAGTAGAAGGAAAGTCTTTCCCTTGGACTAGCTACCATAGCATGATGCGGCCACACAAAGAATTCTAAGGTGATTTGTTTTCTCTTGATGAGGAATTGAATGGGAAAAATAATCCTCTCAGGAAACGGATTTCTTAATTTGCTTAATTTCCTCACCAGCTCCTGAGTTTGAGAGAGGCACCAAAGATGATTGAATTTCCAAATGCTATTCCTTCCCCCCACAGAATATAGCCCACGTTTTAAGAAATGGACTGAAATTCCATTTAGAAATGGACTGAAATTCATTTAGAAGTGGACTGAAATTCCTTCGGGTAACTCAAATACCAAAGGGCTAATGGCCCTGGAGAAGCTGTTTTAGCAGAGCTACTTGTAATGCCACAAGCCCTGCCACCCAGGTTAAACACTGGTCCCTTTCGAATCCTCCCACCCTTTCCCTCCTAACATCCTCTGAGCCCTGAAGAGATTGCCTCCAAGAAATTTCTCAGATATTCCCCATTCTATCACTCTTCTCATGAATACAGCTCTGGCTCAAGTCCTTATCATGTTTCTCCTTTTCAGGGGTCTTTAATGGGTCTTTCTATTTCCAAGCTACTCCCCTCCAACCCCTCCTTCTCTCCCTTGCCTTGCCATCCCCTCCCCTTCCCAAATGCAAATCCAGCCTTGGCACTGTGGCTCATAAAACTGTCTAATACCTTCCTAGAAGAAATCCCCCTGGCTAAGTCTCCACTCCAGTTTTGACTTGGTCATCACTGCCCTCTATAACCCACTCTGCACACCCTTCGCCATTGCTTCCTCACTGTGGGGACTCCCATTCCCACAGGCTGGTCAATGTATTAGCTGCACAATGCGTTTTGCTAGGTACCCACTTTTGCTAGTACTGAAATCTGTGCCTAAAGCACAACACTTCTTTATTTGACCACATCCTACTGCTCCTTCAGTATTCTCCAAGCCCCTAAACTTAGCCAAGTTCTCCTCTTGCCTACCCTACCTCTGTTAGAGCACTCAGCACATCACTCTGAAGTGGCCTGCCCATGTACCTGTTTCTTCCACTACAACATTAATATTAGGGCAAAGAAATCTGTTTTTGTTTTCTTTGTATCATCAGCAGCTGACAAAAATGTCTGCTCCATAGGAAAATTGTAATAATTACATATTAAGTATAACTGAACTGGGCAAATATTTCAGTGTCCTTCAGCAAGTGAGGCATTTCTCACCACCGCCAGAAATCAGACATCCCCACACACCTTCAAGGAGTGCTACCTACCATGCAGAGGCACTTTCCTTCTAAGTATCAAGAGATCTTGTCTACATCACTAATTTTCAAACCTAGCTGCACATGAGAACTACCTGGAAAGCTTTTACAATATTCCTATGTCCTGTCTAAATCTCAGACCACTGAAATCAGAATCTTCTAAGGGTGGTTTCCAGATTATTTTTAACAGGCTTTCCATGTGATAGTAATGAGAAAACTGGGATAAGACATGCAAGTCTACATATAAAGTAAAATAATGGAGAGTTAAAAGCTTTGGAGAGAGTACCACATTTGGTCAACAAGGAACAACTTTCCCAACAGGTGCACATTTTGGAATTCCTTTCTCAAAAAATATCAGAGCCCCATTCAGCATTGGAAGTAGTGCAGGCCTATGCAGGGAGATCCAAGTTCAAACCAAGAACTGTATGGACCACAGTAACCCCCTTCAAGCCTTTCTACATTCTCTACCCTTCTGGGAGGTTGGCTAGATGCCCCAAGAAACTATAGAACTCACATTCACATGGCAATGGTGAGGCCCCCATTCCAGGAGAGAAAATTAGCAAGCTGATCACTCCCGCTGTTTGGCACAGTGTTTCTTTCATGGAGTAGCATGCGATTGGTGTCACTAAAATGCATCAATTTACTGAATTTGAGTGCCTCACATCAAGCAAAAGATGAGTAGATTCCATTGTTTACTGCCAACTCTTGGGCTGCAGCTTGGTACATGGTCTGGTTGGTGTGCAGTGACTCTTTATTCCAAATATGCTACCCTCTACTTCACTACATCGAAGTATAATTGGGGATGGGGTGGCAGGTATCCTTTATCCTTAGCATGCTCTATGATTACTATCCACCGTGGTCACCCTACTTTTTCAAAAAACGCTGTGGCAGGCAATCAGTAGTAGGCAGCTGTACCTATCCCTTCTGTGGCTCCACAGATTCTTCAGGCCCTATCAACTGATATCCTCCTGCCTCTGATCAATGTAGTAACATCATACCCTTTTGGATCACGCTACAGTCATGCCAGACAAAGAAATGACACTCCTTGTATAGATGATACCACTCCTTGAGGTCCATCGGTGGGTCCCTCACCTACCTTCCACCCTGGTGAAAGTATGTGAAAGGCCTGGACATGGTCAACAATGAAAGAGATCGCACTCTAGGAATGCAGTAGAGAGCTTACAGACTTCAGAAGAAGAGAGCTGGAAGATGAGTCATTCTGTGCTTAGCATTCTGAGTTCTGACCTTAAAATGACCAGGAAATGAATTATCCCTTGCACTTACCCAGATGCTCCAGGTAAGACTTGCATTTGCAGTCATCACTAGGCACACACAGAAACAGCCTAAGAAGAGTCAAAGGCAGTGTGATCAATGAGGCAGTGCTGTGGGTGTTGAGTAAGTAGCATTAGGAAATGATAGGCGAGGAGGCCTACACTGATGCCGTCCCGACAGGTTCTAAAGAACCACAGCACATGTGAGTGACAACAAAGTTGCCCCCTTTTTCCCTCAGTGGCAGTTGAGAGATTAGCCAGGCATGGTCCAGGTGACAGGGAAGAATAGGAAGGAACTGTTTCAGGACTGAATATGAAGAAACAGCAGCTACTATGAAAAATCTTCATGCTTTGGACAATAAACAAATGCATCAGTGTCTCTTTTGTGCCCATTTTTCTAAGTCCTTATCAATATGTCATTATAATACACATGGGTTCATTTTTATTTGTCCCTGTCTCAAAATTATTCAAAGAGAAAATAAGGCCTTTTAAGGACTGTGGGTTTTGGCATATTTCATTATATTTTGCTTAAATTTCTTTTGCAACATGTAATGTATCTCCCTTAACTGACTGAGCTCCTGAAATCCAATGGGTGATAAATTGCAGACGTGCTACTCATTCGTCTTTGTATTGCCAAAAATATATAACAGGTGCTAACCCAAGGTTTGATGAATGAAGAACGGACATAGGTATGTATGTCTGCATAGAAATCATCAAAGGATCTCCCACTGGCTTGCATTCATAAAACACCTCTGAAAGACTTTGGTCTTCAACTGAAGGGTAGACTTTGTGATTTGCAAGAAACACTACAAGATGTTTTATGTCATCAGCCAGGAAACATTTCCTGGGCCCTGCTCTGGTATCTGACTCTTGATAACAAAGATGAAAACTCACTGCTTTCAAGGAACGAGAAGTCCATGTAAGAAGGTGTCAGATATGCTACAAAAAAAGGCAGCATGGCCAGGGCTGCAGCAGAGGCCTGAACAAAGTCTCACGGCAGCCGAGAGGAAGGAAGGGAGAACTGGGAGAAGTGACTTCCAAAGATGAGCTTGAAAGGTGAGGGAGATCGCACTGCCATAAACATGGGGAAGTAGGATCTTTATAGAACTTAAATAATAGTGTGTGGCTTGCTCCTTTAGTCCTCTGGTATCTTTCCATCACTTCCTGTTACCCTGATGAGAAAATTCAGGCTTCAGCATCTTCCCATGGGCCTCCAAAGTTCTCCAGGACCAAGCTGTGTGCCTCTTCTACCACATCTCATAGCTTTCTCTACTACTTCTGTGTCCCAGCCTCTGCCCACTTTAACGCTCTTCAGATGTACCAAGCTTTTTCTGCCTGACAGCTCTTCACTCCACCTGGAAAACACCACTGTCTCTGGCCTTCATTCACTTTGCTTAGGCCTCCTGTTCAATGTCACCTCCTTAGAAATTGCCTCTCTGACCACCATTCATCTCCATACTGGCCTGAAAATCACGTCTTACTTCAGAGAACCTTCAAAAAGTGCTTCATTTACAAATGTATATACTGAAAGAGAGAAATTAGCAAGAATGTCTGACAGTGCCATTTGTGAAGGTATTTGAATATCATGCTATAAAACTGGAATTTGATTATACAAGGGATGGAAAACAAACCTAATTATTTTAAGCAAAGAAATGATAAGAAGACACGTGTTTCAGGGAGATTAATTTGACTGCAACATTGAGAGTGTTTGGGAATGAGTGGATAGAAACTGCATACAGAGTCCAATTAGTAACCAGAAATCTATAGAAAAGCAAATAATGAACAAAAAAATGACCAATTTGAAAGACATAGAAGAAGTGGAATAATTTGCCCACTGATTGTACAGGAACAGATTAACATGATCTCTATGACTGGATAGATAGTAGTTACTGGATAAATGTTAATGAAATGAACTTGGTTTGGATGATTTAGTATCTGGTGAGTCAACTGACCAAATTAAAATTATGTAAAGGCATGAGAAACCCAGTGGAAAAAGACACAATGCACGCATCTGCAGACATGTAGGTGGTCTACCTCAGGAGAGAAGTTAAAGCAGCACATATGATTAGATGGCCACCTGTTAGAGGTAATTTCTGAAAGGCAGATCATGTCTGAAAGGAGAGGATCATTGATTACTGATTACTGGGGCATGCCATATGTAAGACAGAAAAAGAGACTTAAGAGGAACAACTAGGAGTGTCCACAAAAGAGAGGGAACAAGAGTCTAACCCTAGGGCTCAACTAGTGATGGAATTAGATCGAGTCTTCTCGTCTCTATTTTACCAATGTGAAAGTAAGCACCGAGTTGAAATTGGAGATTCAGCTGCCCTGCACAGGAATCCGGAGGCAGAGGCAGGACTCAAACCCAGGTCTTCTCACAGCAAGTTACAAGCTCTTCAACCAAGCACTACACCTAAGACTAGGGAGGACTTGTGTTAAGCTCTGTGATCTGTAGGGGCCCCAGCTGACTCCAACTGAACAGATACATTTACACACTAACTTCCCAAGTTGCCTGAACATTTTCATTACTCTTTGGGGTAAAGGAATTTTCACAAGGCCTTTATAACTGCCCATTTGCAGGGAGGATTTTAACACATGAACACATTAGCAACTCTTAATGTGATTTTCTCTCAGGATGGGCCTACTCACAGCTCTTGTTCATCAAATTTCCAAAGAAGAAATGACAAGTCACAAAACATGCCAGAACACAAGAGGGAGAGAGGAGAAAGGGCTTTTTATGTACTGAAAGTCTCAGAAATTACAATTAAATCGCTACAACCAAAGCAAATAGGGTAATGTCAAGAACAGGGGGCGGGCGGGGAATCCTGCAGCCAGTATGGTAACAGGGTGGTCTAAATTAGACTTTGATTATGCTTGGCTGGGTTGGAGCAGGACTGCCTAGGTGAGGCAACACATGTGCTGAGAGTCACAGAGCAAGGTGAGTATCGAACATTCAAGACCAGAGAGGATGCCCTAGCACAGGACTGTGGCAGGGAGAGCATAGAACCAAATAAAATTGGAGATAGGCATGGTGGCACATAGCTATAATCTCAGCACTCTGGGAGACCGAGGCAGGAAAACTGCAGGTTTGAGCCCAGGCTGGGCTACTTAGAACTTATTGTGACCATGTCTCAAAGTAAAAAACACAAAAAACAAAACAAAACAAAACAAAATTAAAAGGGCTTGGAATGTAGTTCAGTATGAAGACCTTGGGTTCAATATTCAGAACCACAGACAAACAAACAAACAAAACTAGGGACACAATTGAAAATGGACACAATTGTGAGATATGACCACAAGCAACTGGGAATATTTCCAACTAGTGTTCATAAGCCAATGAGCGCATGGGTTGGTCAGCAGTGTACCCTGCATCGTGATCATCTGGCCGAGTGACTTTGGAAGATATTTTGCCTCTCTGAATCCCACATTGCTCCTCTATAAAAAATGATACTTTGATTAAATTATTTCTAAGACCTTCTGTGAGTCTACAATCAAATAACTTTTTTCCTCTATTGTTGGAATCAGAGCTACCTTATACTTCTGCCTCAAACCCAAAAGCAAAATTATACTCAAGATTTTTAGGAAACTGTCAGATGCTTAAGCAAAAGAAAACACCCATTGATTTATTTCTTACCTTCTAAGCAGCTATTCCTTTCATCCAGATAAAAGTGAAACAAGCCAAGGGGTGGGGACTAGAGGGCATTTTAAATCTCTAAATTGAAATGGAAAAGGAAGAAAGGTTTAAAGGTAGCATAATAACAGCTTTTCTGTTTTCCCACTAAGAGCATTTTATCTAAAACGTTCACCCAGAATGCTAACAAGGCAAAGCTTCAGAAATCCATCCTATGAAAGCATTTCCATTTCCAATGGGCTTAATCTTCTCTATAGCTCAGGAAGGATGAAAAGTAACCCTAAGGCGTTGGCATCCCCCAGATACTTTCCAAGTTCTCCTGTCCAGCTGGGCTAAGAAGGGCCCCCCACATTCCCGCAGCAGCTCCCTGGACCTCTTCTGGAGCACGTAATCTCCAGAATTTCTTGTCACTGCAAAGGGCACCAGTGAGACCCCACTTGGATAAGAGTTTGGGGGCTCTTCTTATATCAGAGGCAGCTGTGTTCCTATATAATCAGTACGCCGTTTATGTCAATAACATTTCCTATTAAGAAGTAAAACAAAGACTGGAGTCGTAGCTCAGAGGTAGAGTGTTTGCCCAGCAGGCATAAGGCCCTGGGTTTAAGCCCCAGTACTGCAAACCAACATTCTTTTTTAAAAGAGAAATAAAACAAGAGTATCCCATATAAATAAAAAGATTGGGTAGATTGTGAGATTGAGCAGATTTTCCCTTCTGTGTGATTTTTAAAAATTCACTTATCCTGTAAGTTCCCATGGAACAAGATGGAAGGATTTGGAGCTATTCAATTGATTTTATTACTGGTAGGTTAGGTGTTGGACCACTATCTTAGTCCATTTTTTGCTGCTGTAACAACACCAAATTGGGTAATTTACTTACTTATTTTTATTTTAAAGAGAGTAGTAAAAGAAAAAAAAAAACAATAGCAGCATACAAACACCACAAACATAAACAAAGCAAAGCAAGCACACTGAAAGTGATATAGGGTTTCAACTCAAAATGATAGAAATTAACAGTGGTTGTTATACTACAAACTGGGTAATTTATAAACAGTACAGACTTACTCAGCTTGTGGTTCTAGAGGCTCAGAAGTCCACAGTACCAGCATCTGGCAAGAGCCTTTGTGCCTCATCATAATCTGGAAGAAAGCCGAGTCTGTGTGCGACAGGGAGAGGAATCAGGTTGAATCCATCCTCCTGTCAGGAATCTAACGGTTACATACAGGAGCCACACTCTTACAACGCGCATTAACCTTTAATTACGAGTTTGGGAAGGAACTTTGGAACATGGAAAACGACTGTACCAAAAAGTAGCCTTCTTCTACTCTTAAAACGTTAAAAGTACGAGTAAAGAACACTGTAAGCAATGTCTTAAATTCTCCAGGGATCTCCTCTTTTGACAGATGCAGTGCTGGCAACCTCTAACCCTACTGATGCTTGATTAAGGCCTTGGGTTGGCACAATCTTCTCTGTATGCCCTGGCTTCTGTTTCCACTCCAGGCTTATAAAATAAGGGGCCAGTCGTGTAGGACAAGCAACATTGGAATCTCATCAAAATTATCTTTAAAGTTCTATTTCAAAAAAACCATCTATAATTTTTCAGCTCCAAAATACTTAGTAATTAGAGATGCTACTCATCAGGAGGAAAGTGACAAAGTTGACATTTCTACTGAGAAGTCACCGGAGCCAAGGAATCAGTCTCCAAATGTATTAATTACAGGAAGCTGCTTTTTGATGGTAGTTTGTGGTAATCACTATGTTAAAAATGTTTTGTTTCTGTCAATTCTGCCAATTCCACTCAGGCCCTCAGAAGTCTCACCTTCTTGTAAAGTATTGTCTAATAGAATGTAATATAAATTAGTCTCATTAAATGTTCCTATGACCCCAGGCTAATGGAGTCTACTATACCGTGGGGGTAGACCTAGAGTTCAAATTAGCATTGCCAGATTGGATTCACGAGTAAAATCTAAGCCAGTGCATGCAAACACAGAGCAGATGCACACAGAGCATTCTCTGGAGGAGGACAAACACTGGGCATCACAATCACACTGCTCTGCCATGTCCAAAAGGCTCAGAGACCCAGTGCATCTCCATGGAGTTCTACTCTTAACTCATAACTAACCAAGAGCAAAGCTCTAGCACAGATGTGAACACATACTCCTTTCCTGCCCCTTTCAGGTATCAGCTTGGTAAGGACTGGAAAGCGTTCCCACTTAAGTACCTGAACACCTTCTCCTGCTTTTCCCTTGTACTTCTTTTCCGATTAGTCTCCCAACATCACCTGGAGCTTTCCCTTGTGTGGAAGGCCCATGACTGCCTTCTTTCAGGCAGTTGCTTCTTGACTTTTATTCAGTAAGTTACCGCTCTTATTTCATTCTTCTATCCCAAGAATCTGCCCTGGCAAGTACAGTTTGGTCTGGAATCTTCAAACCGCAAGTCTTAACTTTCTCTTACCAGTAGAGATCATCTCTGATTGTGTAACTTAGATGTATTCTTATGGTGAGACCTGTGTCTCCCTAGGCTGGAGACAGGATAAAAAGGGATTAACTTGCTCTGCCCTATACATAAATCTGGATTAGGGTCTGGAACTACCACTACTATTAATTACATGCATTTACACAGCACAGTGTCACTGGGCCTCAGTTTCCTCCTCTGTAAAATTACTCCCAGGTCTTCAGATTCCCTGCTAGCACCAATGTTCTCTAAGTCTCATCCTTCCACTGGTCTTCTGCCTGTGGCCCCTCTCGTATTCTTTATCCTTACAGCATGATATTCTCAGGCTGTTACTGTGTTACTTCTCCCCAGTGTAATGATAAAGTCACTGACACAGTGCATCTTATAACTTGACGGGATTACAGCTACTATGTTTCACGTCTATATGCTCCCCCAAGAGCCTTATGTGCTCAGAGGGGCCTTTGGAATGTCACTGGATTGGGAGGGCACTGCAGCTGACTTTCCTTTAGGAGGGAGGTTCTACTCAGAAGTGGGTCACTGGGGGCATGACCTGGAGCGTTATATCACCCTCCTTGGGTCTCCCCTTCACTTAGTGTGCTTCCTGATCACTATGAGGAGAGTAGATTTCCCCTGTCAGATCCTTCCACCTTGCCTTCCTGCCATGAGTCAGCTATGAACTGAAACATGAACCAGAATAATCTTCTCTTTTAAAATGTAGATGTCAGCTTTTGTCCCAGTCGTAAAAAAAGTGACTAAGTCACTATCCAACTTCTAATCATCCTGGGAAAGGAGGAATGGCCAGCTCAAACTCAAAGTTGTTACATATGCATATACGGACTCATATTGTTTCAAAAGGATAAATGGCAGGTTAGCAAGAAATATTGTAAACCCAAGGTGGCAGAAAATTAGTAGAAGAAAAAATACAAAGAAAAGCATGGGTGAAGGCACAAATGAAACTTGAAAAGTACCTAAGACATGAGAAAGAAAATCCTCTTTTGCCCATTTTCTTAAAGCATTTAATTGACAAACAGAAATTGTATCTATTTAAGATGTTTGGCATGATAACTTGATGTACATGCACGTTGTTAACTCATTACCACCGCAAATTAATTAGCACATCATAAACATAATTGCTGTTTGTAAGCCCTGTGTATGGTAAGGACACTTAAAACCTCCTTTTTGATTTTCAAGTAAATAATGAGGTATTATTAAGTATGTCACTATGCTCTGCATTAGATACTCAGAAGTTATTTTACAACAAAAATTTGTGCCCTATAACAAACATTTCCCCATTTACTCCACTTTGTAGCCATTGGCAACCACCATTGTAACCTCCACCTCTATGAATATGAATTTTTAGATCTTACATGTGAGTGAGATTAGTATGATGATATTGGCCTTTCTGTATGTGTCATATTTTATATAATATGACATCCTGTACATTCATCCCTAATGTCACAAGTGCAGGATTTTCTTTTTTATAACTGAATAATATTTCATTATGTTTGTATATATATGTATATTTTTTTCATCCTTTGATGGCCACATGGTTGTTTCAGTATCTTGGCTATTGTGAATAAGTCTCAGCAAACATGGGAGATGTTTGTATCCATTTGAGATATCGATGTTATGTCCTTTGCATGTATACCTCTAATTGAGATTGCTAGATTATACAGTAGTTCTGTTTTTAGTCTTTTGAGAAACTTCCATACTTCTTGCCATAATGGCTACACCAATTTGCATCCTCAACAATAGTGTACAAGGCTTCTGTTTTCTGTATACCCTCACCAACATTAGTTATCTCTTGTCTTTTTGACAGTAGTCATCTCACAAGTGTGAGATGACTTACCATTATGGTTTTGGTTTGCATTTCTCTAATGATTAGTGATGCTGAGAACCTCCTAAACATGTTAGAAATTTATAGATCTTCTATGGTAAAATAGCCACTTAGGTCTATATTGGTTTTTTTTCCCATAATTTGAGGAGAAATTTATTTGACTTGCAATTTCAGAAGCTGTTCATTGTTGGTTGGCTCCAGGGAAGAAAGACATGACAGAAGGACATGGCAGAGAAAAGCTGTTCAACCAGGCAGTAGAGAAAGAAGGGAAGAGCCAGGAACAAGAATACAGTCTACTAGGAGGTGTGACCTGTCCCCTCTAACCAGGTTCCACTGTCTAATAGCACATTCAGCTATAAACTCATCAGTGCGATAATGCACTGGTGAGTAAAGTGCTCCCATGAGCCAATCACCTTCTAAAAGCCCCATCTCTAAACACACAAAACTTTTGGAGGAATATTTTAGTTCTAAACTATAACATTCTGCCCCTGACCCCCCAAAAGCACACATCCATCTCATCATGCAAAATACATTTAGTCTATCTCTAAGAATTACCAAAATCTTAACAGTTTCAGCAGTGCTGAAAAGTTCATGTGCAAAGACTCCTCTGAGACTCAAGGCAAACTTTTAGCGATGGACCTCTGTCTAAAATAAAAGTTAAATACTTCTAATGTGCAATGGCATAGAGGAAACATTTCTGTTTCAAAAGGGAAGAGGAGGGGAATAGAAAGAACTCAGACAAAACTCAGATTAAAAACCAACAGGGCAAATATTAAGTCCTATAACTTCATGTCTATGACCTTTATGACCTAGCCATTTTCAATTCGCAAAGTCTCCTCTATTAACTTTCCACATTCCCAGCATCTCCAGCTTCCTGCAGGCTCCACTACAACAACTTTGTGTTCATCCAAAGGTGTCTCATCTTCACGTACTCCCAGGCCTTCCTTTCAAATCTGGCTAGAAGCCTCCATGACTACACAACTCTTGCATTCTTCAGGCTGATAAAACTAACAACACAGGGATGATGCCAAGGTCAGCAGCCAACTTAAGCAGTAGCTGGAACCCATTGGTGGTACCATGGCCTCTGAATGCCTGGATTGCTGAACTCAGGAGAAATACTTCCTTAGGCAGACTACTCTGTATTTGTAAAGCAAAACTTTACAAAGGAGTTTGCCTTGAGCCTGCAATTGGTGTGGTTGGATAAATTCCTCAGGTTTCCTGAGTACTTTTCCTACTGTTCTGATGCAAAGTATTTGGGTTCATTTTACGCCTGTATTTTTTCTAGCAAAAACATGCCCCAGTCCTAACTTTGCAGGTACTTCCTTTCTGTTGAAGCTGTAAAAATTATGTCTTTCAGTTCTGCTTTTTGCTCCTGATTCTCATTGTAAATCTGGCTAAAAGCACCCAGAAGTACTCACACCACAGCCATTGTGCTACTTTGAAACTGCCTCAGCCAGAGCAGTCTACTACCTTTCAATTCAGCCTCATACAAAGTCTTAGGACATGGCCAAAGTGAAATTCTTTGCCAAAACATAACAGAATTCATCTCTAGCCCATTTTCCAATAGACTCATCATTCCCATCTGAAACCTGATGATCTTTGCCTTTACCATACATATTCCTATCAGCATTCTGGTCTTCTGAGCTCTGGCCAGAACTGCCCATAAATCGTTGTTTTCAGTATTCTTCAGTAGTTATGGTGAACATTTTAGAGACTGTGCAAACTACAACCTCAAAAACCCACTTATTTACTTGCAAAGCACCAACACTGCAATTAAACCTGAATACTGAGGGTTTTAATTTACATAAAACAACTCATACATTAATATTTTTGTCTTAAAAGAAAAACATAATTACAGAGCTTTCAAAGATACAAACAGCTTTTTACTGAAAGGTTAAAGTTTGCATTGGGCATGTTTTGCACAATTAGTGTGATCTTTGCTGTTATAGGCATGCTGATAATTTTTCAAGCCTTGGCTGGGGCAACGTGGCTCATGTGCCAACAGGAAAGGCTCTGCATACCTGCAGCACCATGCATGCCATAGAGGTCACCATCACTGTTCTGGGGACTCCCTAGCCCACATCTGCAAACCTTTCCAAATTCTTCCCACAAAACAGTTCCATAGACTTCTTAACCATATGGTCTGGTATAGTCACACCAATGACCCTACTTTTCTAGGATCAATTTTCTGTATTATTTACTTTACCCATGGGGGGGGGGTTAAAAAATACGAACACCCACAATTTAAAGGAGGAAAGTTTCATTTGGCTCATGTTTTCAGAGGATTCAGTCCATGGTTGTCTAGCTGTAAGGCCAAAATGGCATGTTAGAAGGGCATGGTGGAAGAAAGCAAAGAGAGAGACACATGTGCGCACACACACACACACACACACACACACACACACACAGAGGGAGAGGAAACAGCCAGGGATATGAACACACCTTTCTAAGTCATGTCACCAGTAGCCCACTTCTGTCAGGCCCCATCTCCTAAGAGCCTCTTCAGCTATAAACTCACCAGTGGATTAACTCACCCATAAGTATTACGCTCCCGTGACCCAGTTATCTTCCAAAAGCTGCATCTCTGAACACAAAAGACTTTTGAAGCACATTTTAGGTCTAAATCACAAATCTCTTTGTCAAGTTTTAATCAAGTTATTTGGGTTTTTAATTTTATTTTGTTTACTATTAAGTTGCATCCATTTCTATTATTCTTTTTGATTCTTTTTTTTTTAATTTTAAAGAAAATAGTACAAAAACAAAAAGAACAAAAGCAAAATACAAACAACATGAAGCAAGGACGTTAGAAATGATACAGGGTTTCAAACCAAATGATAGGGATGAACAGCAGTTGTTATATTACATATGGTTATCTTCAACGAAGTTGCTCAGATTACCAGATGTAAGAACAGAAGTTTGATCAAATCACTGAAGAGAATAAGAAAATAATAATTTAAAAGAACATTAGAGACAATACACAGTGGCACCAGGCAGGACTGTAGGAATCAACCATTGGTTGTTATACTGAGTTCCTTATATATTTTTATATTATTCCCCTATCAGGTAAGTGTTGGCAAATATTTTCTCTCACATAACAGCTTGCTTTTCATTGTATTGATTTTTTTCCTTTGCTGTGCAAAAGCTTTCTGTTTAATATAATCTTGCTTGTTAATTTTTGTTTTTGTTGCCTGTGCTTTTGGTGTTATATTTTTAAAACTTTCATCACCAAAACCAATGTCAAGTAGCTTTTCCCACGTTTCTTGGATGAGTTTTACAGTTTCAGATCTGACATTTAGGTCTTTCATCTATTAGAGTTAATCCCCATTTAGTTCCTTTTCTGTTGCCATAACTGAATATCACAGAGTGAGTAATTTATGAAGAATAAAGATTTCTTCAGCTCATGCTTCTGAAGGCTAGAAATAAGTCTCCACAAGCGAGAAAGACTTCATTCAATCTTCAGCATTCTAGCCATAGGAAGAGGCTGGTCTCTGTGGGTGTCAGCTGGAAGGGTATCAAACCCTTGACTCGGTCTTTTCTTCCTGGCCACTGTGAAGTGAGCAGCTATCCTCCGCTGTATTGTTTGCTCCTTGGAGCTAGCCAAAGAACCATAGACTGAAACATGGGCCAAAATAAACCTTTCCCCTTTTAAGTTTTGCATGTCCGGTATTTTGTCCTGGTGATCAGAAAGTGTGATTAAGATACTCCTATACATCTCACTTCTAAATACCATAATAAGATTAAGTTTCTACCCTCTTACAAAACTCATACACCATATATGGCATGATAAGATCATAATGGGAGTTGAAAAATTCCTATCTAGTAATGACACCCAAACTAACATAAAACTAGCATAATACATTATTCACATGCTCATGGTGATGCTAGTTTAAATGAACCTACTTCACAGCTGGATGTTTAAAAATGTGGCACATTCAATTATGTACAGTACGTAATACTTGATGATAGTAAATGAGTGTGTTAGATACTTGTTCATCTATGGAAGAAAACACAGGACATATACAACTTAAAGAAGAAGAGGTTTATTTTGGTTTATGGTCTCAGATGTTTCAATTCGAGGTGGGCTGGCTCCAAGGAAAAAATATTATGGTGGAAAAAGCTGCTCAATTCATGGCAGCTGAGAAGTAGAGAGCATACGAAAGGTAGTGAGAGATCAAGGGGCTAGGAGCAAATGTACTCTTGCAGATACACCCCAATGACTTACTTCCTTTCCTCCAGGCCTTACCTCCCATCAGCACACTGAGCTATGAACTCAGCAACATTGATGAGATTAGTATCCCATGATCCTAATCCTCCAAAAGCCCCACCTCTGAACACATGAACCAAGTATGGTAGAAGACACTGGGTCTGAGAAGTCTAGGACACACCTCCCATTGACTAATTGTGTGACCCTAGGAGAGTTACTTTCTCTTAGGATAGGGGCAGGAGAAGATGCAAAATGTGATTCCAACATCTAGCACTGGGCAAACTGAAGGCTAGGCTAACTGGAGTTGGTTCGCCTCTTCATTAGGAGATACACTTCAGTGTCTCCTCACACTTGCTCTGCTCAGAATTCATAGGAGACATGTTGCCTACTTTTTTGTTACTGAGAAAGATATTTTGCTCATATGCAGAGTCTTTGCAGGAGACAGAGTACGGAGGATTAATTAATGCGGCCAAATATTCAGGCTATGGCTTGGGTAATAGGGGCTTATAGCCAGCTTTATTTTACAAATAAAAAATAAACAGTCCAGTAAAATGATTTTAAAAGTTTTGATTTTGGCCAAAGAATTTCTAATAAAGTTAAGCCCTGCAAAGATGTTGCATAGAAAAACTTGGTTGCTAAAAGAAATAGCATTTTTAAAAAGCTGTACTGCAAACATGTACTAATAAAAATAAAAATTTTAAAAGCCAAATACTTTAAAACAATACAATAGAAAAAAAGGCTTTAAAACATTTTGAAAAAATCTTGTTAAAATTTGCAAAGTTAAAGGACTTTGCCTTACAAAGAGAGACCCAGGGCACTGTGCTCCAAAATGGTGACAGTCTAAAAAAAATGAAAATTGATTCCCCAGGATTAGTTCTCTCCACTCAGACATCTAGAGACTCAGAGACCTCTGTAACTACCAGCAAGATGCAAAAGGGCTCAGCTACAGCTACAGCTGGCATCAGACCTTAGTGTTACCCATGTGCTGACTTTAGGTGCATGCAGAATGCAAGAGTTGTAGGATCAGGGAGGTTTCTGTCTAGATTTCCAAAAAAGGCCTGAGAGGTCAGTCAGTATGCTCCTGAGAAGTGAGTGCATAAAGCTATGACATAAAGCCAAAAGTGCAGCAAAAACCCCAGAATGTTTTTTTTAAAGCCAGGAATATGAACTCTCTGATAAAAAGCTTCAAAGAGTAAACAAAGCCAGTGTAAGAGAGAGGTCATAAGGTCTACCACCACCAGCAGTGCCCTAGAGGCAGGGTAGCCCAAGCCCTTTAAAGTTTACATCTTGTGTTGTTGGGCATAAGGTTACAATATTTATTGTCTGCCCTACTAGGTTTAGGTTTTTCTTTTGGTCCCAACGCTTTCTATCCTCCTATTTCTCTCTCTTGGAATAAAAAATGTTTACCTCGTGCCTTTATATGTCAGTAGTTTTTAACTTTCTTTTGATTTTTACAGATACAGATAAGAGTTTGACTTAGATCTCAAAAGGGACTTTAGACTTGACTTTTTAGCAATACTGAAACTATTAAAAATAACTCCTAGAGGTAAACTAAATATATTCTACAAAAAGAGATGAGCATAAGTATTTTGGGGGTCAGGGTGGAAGGTTTTGGGGGTTATTTATTTGTTGAGGTGCGATCTCACTGTGCAGTTCAGGCTGGATTTAAACTCGCTATGTAGCCCAGGCTGATCTTGAAATCACAGTGATCCCCATGCCTCAGCCTCCTGAGTGCTGAGATTACAGGCATGCACCACCATGCCCAGCATTTGATTTACATTCATACAAGCCCAAACCTCATGCACTCGTAGGTGGGAATTTGAGCAGGTGATTGGATCATAGGGGTGTGAGTTTATACCTCAATATGATGCTGGGAAATAAGGCCAACTGAAAGGAAGTAGGTTAAGGAGTGGCCTAAAAGAATGCATCTCCTTCCTTCTCCTCTTGATCTCTCTCTCTGCTTCCCACTGCCATGCTGTGAGCTCTTTTCCTTCTGCTGTGCCCCTACCAGAGCATAACACAATGTCCTGCAGTCCAATTGCCAGTGGAGTCTTTCTTTACAACTGAAACCTCTTGAGCCTGATCTTTTTGGGCTACATTACTGTCGGCATTTTGTTCCTCTTAGCTGCAACCACACTCTCCCATCAAGCTCTGATCATGGCATTTTAGGGCTGCTCCTCCAGCCAGCATCTCCAAACTTTTTCAGTCACCTCCCACAAGACATATTTAAAGGCTTATGAACCATGTAGTTGGGTAGCAGCACAGTAACCGTCCCACTTCTGTTACCATAATCTGTCTTGGTTACTTTTTTGTTATTGGGACACAACACCTGACAGCCACAAATTAAAGTAGGAAAAGTTTAATTTAGCTCACACTCTGTAGAGGTTTTAGTCCATAGTCAGCTGGTTCTAAGGCAGGGCAGCATGGCAGAAGGGCAGTGCAGAGGATCAAGAGCTCACGTCATGGCAGCAGGAAGCAGAGAGAAAGATTAAGGAGGGAGGAAGGACACCTTCCAAGCCACACCCCCCATGATGCACTTCCTCCATCCTGGCTTCACCTCCCCGTACATTTAGCGACAAACTCATCAGTGGACTAATCACAACCCCATGATCCAATCACCTCCTCAAAGTTCCACCTATGATGCTGCGGGGGCATCTAGATATAAACCATAATGAGAGGAAAACAAAGTCTCCACTAAAAGGTGTGATCACACGCAGGCAGCATCAGTTCTGGCTTGCCTCTCAATCCAGGCATGAAAGACTTTATTATCAAGCAATTCGGGTATGTGCACAGAATGGTAGGCACATTTTGCTTTGATAAAAGTAAACTTTTCATCTACTTACCTTTCATCCTTTACACATAAACAAGATAATTATGCCCCAGTCACTCCAAAAACAGTCTGTGTCACTTACCATAGAAACCCCTGCTAGCTTTCTCTGGTGCAGCTCTTGGCGAACGAACAGTAGCAGCCCTCAATATGTCACTCATGCTTCTTCCTAACTCAGAAAGTCCAGACCACCCATCAGCACCGCCTACAGTTCTAAAGGAGAAAACCTTGTCCTCTACAATCTTCCCAGACCCAGGATGATGGCAAGGGGAAAACAGTGTGCCTCACTACCCAGGCCCTGCCATCCTCCCTGTACAGCCAGCACTAAACCAGGTGCTGAGCACCACTGTGAAAACCTGTCTGATCTGCAAGAGAAGGCATCCCACTGACAGAACAAGAAAAGGCTAGAAAAGGTCCTTAAATTCAGTATGGGCCACTTTAGAATTCTTTGTCAGGAAACATTTCCGCTTTCTTGCTATGTTTTCTTCTTGGTCCAGTTTGATCCTTTGTTGTAAATGCAATGTGTTTTCATCAGTTCTCCTTAGGGGTTGCCCTTCTATACAATGATGTACTCTGGCTACTTCAGCAGAGCTGTTCTTTAATGGGGACCATGGACCAGCCTTCTCCTTTGCAGTGTCTCCTTAGAAATGTCAGTGGCAAACTATAAACCATGGACCACTCTTCTCCTTTGCATTGTCTACCCAGAAACGTCAGTGGCAAACTATAGAGTGGACAGAGTGGGTTATAACCTCCATCGTTTCCTATAGTCATATTAAACTTAACATTCAGGAAACAATAAATTTCAATAATGCTCCTTTAAGAGACATAGCTATTATGAAAATCATAGAGATGTCTTACTAGCATTGCAAGGGGGAAGCAGTTTTATTGCATTATGGCAGAAAGTCATTGTTACTGATGAAATCACAATTTATGCACAATGCTGCCAATCACTGCAGTGAGGCAGGGAGCTCTACCATCTCCTACAGTAGGATTATAGCTACTAAAGGTGTGTGTGTGTGTGTGTGTGTGTGTGTGTGTGTTTTCAAACTTTGTTCACTGCCAACATGACAAGACAATCTTGGAGATAAGACTGTCTATGATCCAGTTTCAACATCCACACATTTATAATTCACCACTGTGATAGCAGAAGCTGTTGGTGCCTTATCCAAGACCCTTTTCATGTCAGCGTGCTCACTGTCTTTCCAGTTTCTAATCAGGACTGTTGGCTTCTGAAGACGCACAGCTATCACCCTTCCCTTAAAAATAACCTTCATCCATCACAACCACTCTCCTCAGAAATTCCTTGGAGGTTACTCATGGAACAGCTCTCCACAGAGGGTCAAGAAGGAAGCCTGAAGCCAGTGACTTATCAGTATGTAGCAATGAAGACAAAACACCTTACCTCCCTCCAGGAAAACTCAAGGGTGTAATAGGAAGCAGCAGAGCCCCCTATCCCATCACACTGAGGCTCCGTTCACACCCTTATCTGGGCTCTTTCCCACAGCCCTCTGCTTCCCGCTGACCCTTTAAAGACCATACCTCAGAGAAGTCACTTAAGAAGTCACCTACTAAGAATCCTGTCTCCAGCTCTGGTTCTAGGAAGTCAAACACAAGACCCTGAATATGGAGAAATTCAAGCATAGGGAATCATACCTGCTATAACTGATGGCAGCCCTTTCTTTTGAAATGTATGTCTCATTTTTTGGCATTAAGGAATAGGAGCAACCCAGGACTTCAGAGGCTCAGACTGTATGTTGATCAGCACAAAGCCTAAATCTCCCATAATCAGCAGTGATCATGCACTAAGAAATGCTTACCATGGAAAACAGGCCTTGGAAATGTATGCATAGGGACTTTAGGAAGGCACTGTTAATTTCCAAGTCAGGGCAAAGTTTAGTCATTTAATTGAAAGTAGGATGAAGTGAAAGGGGGCAGATGTATCTAGCTATGGAGGAAGTTTTATTTAAACTTGATCAAACATCTATTGGGGAATCCCTGATGAAAAGGTTTGTATGCACTTCGTATTTGAAGTTGATGAAACTAGCATTCCATGTCTGAGTTATGCTCCAAAATGTGAGTAGGATACAAACATGTTAATTTTCAATAAAATCTGTAAATAATTTAAGTATTGCACAAGACTTTAAACTCCTTAAATACTGAAATTGTTTCAGATGTATATGTCCATGGGAAATGGATGCTTCTTTTCTTGGGCCAAAGGGGGTGCTGGCCAATGGCCATCACATCCTTGTTCATTTCCCATTGTACCAGCTCCCCACTGGATCCATGGGTGGGGACAACTTGCTTTGCATCTTTCCTGGCTACTGAGCTGCCCTCTTCTCCAAGCCACTCTGACAGGAGTGTGCAATGGCTGTCAGTCATGGTGCCTCTTCCTTGTTCCCACCACGTCAGATGCTGCTTCTACCAAATTGAGGAAGAGGGAGGCGACCTATCCCGGCTAAAATCAGGGAGTAAGGGATCTGCGCCCAGTGATCACATCCCCAACCTCTCCAGGCCCCAGTTAGCTATCATGAACACAGGGAGCCCTCCCAAACATTCCCCAGATCTGAGGGGTTCCTCCAGAATATTAACCCGCCCTGTTCTCCTACACAGGTCTTGTTAAAATAAAGACTCATTCCTGTGACCCTGTAAATCTGCTCATGATTTATTTCTCAGTCACCACAGGCTTAAAAGGTCCTGAAAAAATCTACTCAGGATTTTTATCATGAGTTGTATGGACAGAGTAGCTGTTTCAAAGGACAGGGCAATGAACATCAGGCGTGGTTTTATGCCTAGTGTTCCATTTTTGAAATGGCATATAGTAATGTAACATAATGAAAAATTCTTTTCTTCAAACTCTTTTTCCTTGAATTTTTCTAGATAACATATATGAACTTCATGGAAAAATTCAAGCAATCTCAATTTTAGCATAAATGGGTTAAGAGCCCTTAAGAGATCCAGAGACCAGCAGCCAATAAAGAGCAGTAACAGAGACCAGCACCTGGCATTCTCCTAGTGCCATTTGGCACAAGCCAGTGTTGAATAGCGGCAGCCAACAGCAACAGAGAGAAGCAGCTGGATATACCAACTGTTGGCATCCAACACTGGCATTACCTGTATCTCAGGGCATCGGGGCTGCTAGCAGAGCTGTACTTTGCTGATTCATCATTTCCATCTAAACTGAGCAAAACAACCCTTAACCAATTGGCAACAAACCTGGAAATTAGTATCTATTAGATTTTTGCCTGTCTAGAAACTATTCTACCTCCTAGCACCAGCCATTTTGAAGGGACACATCCAGGCCCTTTGTGAAGGGTACAAAATGCAGGCTCCGTGTGGCTATGGGCTGCAAGAAGTTTTCAAGCAGCTTTGTGGTTTAAAGCTGACAGACTGTGGTCTTGACACCTGCCTCTGTGCAGCAGCCCTGTCCCTCCTAGTGCAGGTTGCCATGCCTATCCAATCCCCCTATTAGTCCACAAGACCAAACCCCTGGCAACAAGCCCACTAGCCAATCAACCAAGCATTGACCCTTAAGGGGGTAGAGACAGCACCCCTACCCTAGAAAACAGGACTGCCAAATATGGGGTGGTGACCCTGCTCTGAGCACCCCCACTGCTCCCCCAGAGTGTCTTTGTACTACTTCTTGCGATACCTACAATAAAATCATTTGCTTTGCACTGATTTTCTCTGATTCTTCCTCCTATGTCAGAGAGACATGGGCCCAGACAGGGTGAGTCTGGGAACCCCTAGACCCCAAACTCACCAGACGTAACTCCTTGATCAGCCTTTGTAACTACATCCCTCAACTCTCAGTGTAAGTGGTTCTGGTGGAGTTAGCTCTGCCCCTTAAAGTGAGGGATAACTCAGGTCCAGAAAAAGAGATTGTTACCTAATGACAATGATCAGTTCGGTGATGGACCAGTGAGCCAAATCTGGCTAGTTAGAGCCTAGGAAAGTCAGTCTAAGGTTACTGTTAGAAAATTGGAAAGAAATGCTTTTTCCTATTAAGTTATTGATGTTCATGAAATGCAGATGTGGAGTTATTGGGGCTATCTTTTTGTAACAAAGAGATTCTCTGCAGGAGAATAAAACCAACAAGAAATCCAGTGTACCTAAAAGATGAAAAACATTTTTCAACCTATCCTTGGTGTGGTGGGTTCACAACTGGTAGTCAACTTGTAACACCAAGTTGAACTGAATCAGCGTGCTGCTGGGTGTGGACAGCCCACCTGAAGATTGTTGCTAACATTAAAAAAAAGAACTGAAGAGGAAGAGGTGGTGCTGTTGGTTCTCCTGGAGGAGCTCGTCATGCTGGCTTTCCTGACATGAACTCCGCTGTTCTCATTGTTGGAGGAGCTCAGGATCTTGTTGTCACTGAGAATGGCTGGAGTTCACTTTGGAGGAGCTCTGGTCCTTACTTTGCACATTGCTTCCTGGCTCCAGATGGGAAGACAGTGCACTGTTCAGTCTCCTGGAGAAGCTCGTCACACTGGCTTTCCTGATATGAACTGCACTGTTCTCATTATCAGGGGAGCTTGAGACCTGTCGCTGAGGATGGCTGTGAATGGTACTGTGTTGGTTTGGGGCTTATTTTTGCAAGGGGAACAATATAATAGAGGACACATTGTTTATAAGATTTTTTATAATAGTCACCCAAAGAATGATATACAAAATAGTGCAGGAAATCCGTCCACACACTATAGACCAAGAATCCAGCTGAGGGCCTGGATCCTGTGATAATGTCCTGCATGAGTCTAAGGTACCACAGCCATCCTTAGCAATAGTGAGGTCCCGAGCTCCTCCAATGGTTAAGTTAGCTGAGCTCCCATCAGGAAAGCCAATGCAGCAAACTTCTTCAGGAGACTGAGCTGGGCACCTTCTTCCCCTCCGGAGCTAGGAAGCAATGCTTAGAGTAAGGATCAGAGCTCCCCCAAAGTGAACTGAATCTATTCTTAGTGCCAACAAGGCCCTGAGCTCCTGAGGGGATGAAAACAGCCAAGTCCAGCAGGAAAACCAGCATGACCAGCTCCTTCAAAACAAACAACAGCTCCTTACATCTTCTACCAGCACCCAACAGCCTTACTTCTTCTCTAGTTCTGTATCTTATGCTACTGGCAACAGTCCTCAGGTGGGCCTCCCACACCCAGCACCATGCTTACTCAGTTCAGCTGGAGGATATAAGTTTTTTTTTTTTTTTTTTTGCGGTACTGGGAATCGAACTCAGGACCCTGCGCTTGCTAGGCAAGCGCTTATTCCACTGAGCTATATCCCCAGCCCTGGAGGATATAAGTTGACCACCAGTTATCAGTCCACTACAGGTACTTTTCAGGGGAACTCTGGTCCTTACTTTGAGCACTGCTTCTTTGCTCCTGTGCAGATCCCTCAGCCTTCTGACACAGATCCTTCATCCTACTGGCACAGCCTTTCTAGTTTCCACCATTGACTTTTTGGCCTTCTTGGCAGAGATCTGTGAAACAGACTTACATGAGACATTGCTGTGGGCTCTAGGCCTCCAGCTGGACTCATGCAGGGCATTGCCCTGGAGTCCACTGGATTCTTTGAGTCTCTAGTGTGTGGACAGATTTCCTGCACTCTTTTGTACTTGACCCTTTGGATGACTACTATAAAATAATCCTATGTGTCCTATATTAAATTGTTTCCCTTACAAACCCTGACTACAACACCTGGTCTTTTCATTATAAAGAGCAACACGTTTTTTAAAGTTTAGGTCATTTTGTGTAGAACTTCTGTCAGTTTCAATCAGATACCACGACTGACCTTTAAATCCACAGTACTTTTCAGATGTATGTTAGGTATAGGTTAATCAGAAGGCCTTATTTAGTTCTTAGCAAGAACTAAATACTTTTAACCAGTAGCAATTACATCTCACTTAACCTATGTGTATTTATCACTTACTTTGAGACAGCTAAAGGACCAGGAGTTTTGAAGGATTCCAGGAGGAGTAAAACATGATTCCCTCCCCTTAAAACATGTAGAATGATAGTGTTAGGGGAAAAAATTAGATTTTTTAATGGTAACCCATTGTACTCATCTCCGTTGGAAATAGCACAAGGATATCAATTTGAAAGTTTGTGTTAAGAAATGTTTTATTAAAAACCCCAGTGGAAAAATAGGTGAGTCACGTTGTTTCCTGAATCTAAACTATGAATTGCTGTGCTGAGCCACAGATGATGACTCCAGTGGGACACAGACACATATTTTTAAACTTTCAAGATTGGAGAGGAGCTTGACAGGCACCAAAAAGAACAGCTTGTCCTGTTGGATGACTCATTTGCGAAACTTCCATTTTGGTTCCATTTTAAAGCAGAATTTTCAGGCTTAAAATATAGACTTTTAAGAAAGTAGATTTGATATTTGAGTAAGTTTCTTTTTTTAATGTATTTTTTTAATTTTAAAGAGAATAATAATTTTAAGAAGGAACAACAACAAAATGCCCACAGCATAGACAAAAACAAACTACTAATTCCTATCATTTTGTTCCGGATAAGTTTCCTTTGAACTACTTTGCTGTCTCGTAGATGCCATGGCCTTCGTTTTCCTCTGTCTTCTTCAACAGTCATTAATTTCATTGTTTTTACAAGATCTGAGTAAATTCATGAACAGCAGAGCCATTAAGAGTTGCAATACCTTCCTTCTGGTACTTTCCAGCTTATGAAAGCACTTTCTCAGGCACATCTCCTCACAAGTTGGGAGAGACAGTCACTAAATGTATCTGATAGTTGCTTACCTGCTTATGATGTATAATCTATTCTATTCATTTTTATTCTCTTTTCTCTTTACCATAACTGAGGGTCTTATAATGTAATGCTATCACATAGACTTTATAATGCCCTCAAACTCCATTCCCATTTCTTAGCATTTATTATCAATATTTCTCATGCATAGCTCTGACCAGATCATTTCCCAGTTTACTGGTGCTCTGTGCTTAATGGGAAATATCCAGACATCTTAGTAATTTGATGTTCTGAGTTACATATATGACAGTAAATTCTACCCATTCCTCACTCTGACAAATGTCACAGAGGAAGAGCAACTTATAATACTGAAAGACTGGGAGTACTTGAGTAGGAAGATAAAAACTGAAGCATATTCGGGAAGGAATGAGGGAGAGAGGAGGGAATGGCAAAAATCACAACCATCAAAATGCTTACAGTGTTACCTCACAGGTTAAGGAGGCCAACCAGCCTGGGACAAAGCCTTGGGAAAGATGGTGATGCTAAGAAGCTTTGTTTGCTCTAAATTTCCTTCATTCTCCCTCATAGCTCAGAAATACTCATTTTAAATAAATACTTGACAGCCTCTGAAGTGACAAGAAAGCAAAAGGAACAGAAAAGAGATAGAAATTTATCTCTAAATACAGAAAATGGTTAGAGCTTTAGTCTCCATTCCAAGAAAGAAAAGTGAAGGAGGGCTCCTCTCCAGGGCACAAAAGTTCATGAGTGCTAAGCCTTATGGTAGAGGCCAGAGCCAAGATTCAAGCATAGTTTGATCTTTCAAGAACGCAATGATCTCTCTTGAAAAGCCCTGAGACCAGGCCAAGGTTGCATGAGCCCACTCACAATGGCTATGGTGGTCTCAGGCTTCAAAACCATTTCTATGCTGTACAGCATGGCCAGCCACTGGCTGCTACATTAGTAGGAAAAGAAATACATGGAAATATGTATTAGACATCTGAGAACAAAGCAGCCCCCTTTTCAAAGGATACATATCTAGTGTAGTACAGCAGCAGGTGGCATGGAGGAGCAAGTAAGTGGCCCCTGTGTAAAGCCCCTGAGAGGTAGAGACGGTTCCCCTTAGATGGTCCCACACTTGCCTGGGATGGCTGTTGCCAAGACCTCGGGGAGCTTGTTAAACACATTTCAGCACTCCAACTCAGAGATTCAACGTCAGTGAATATGGGTTGATGCTCTAGAATTCCAGATTGTTCACCAGCGCCCCTGGTAATGGGGACACACAGCCAGATTGAGGAAAAGGGCCAAGCCTGCTGTTTTCATTGTCCCTCGCGGGAGCCTGAACTTTCCTTCACCAAAGCCCCCATACTGTGAATCTTCTTAGGCACCAGCTATTTATCTTATCAGCTCCTCCTTAAGGGTGAGCCACCATGTGTATGCAATGAGAATTGTCTGAGAGCAGTCAAAGCTTTTTATAGGGGGCACCTGTAATTCCAGCACTTTGGGAGATTGATCACAAGTTTGAGCACAGCCAGGGCAACTTAATGCCTTCACAAGGATCTGTCTCAAAACTAAAAATAAAAAAAAGAGCTGAGGGTGTACCTCAGTGTAAAGGCCTTGGTTTCAATCTCCATACCATCCCCATCCCCCAAAACTATCTCCAAATCTAGACCACACTCTCTACCCCAGAGAGTGGGAAGGAAGTCAGACATAGACATGTCAATACCTGAGCTCCCTGGATAATTTCACCATACAGATAAGTTTGGAAATGGTGCTTTAGAGTCTATACGACAACAGTGGCCCATGAACCAACAGCCCCAGCATCACAGAGAAGCTGGTTAGAAGTTTAGAAACTGGGGCCCTGCTCCAGCAGTACTGAATTGAAAATCTACATCTTGACAAATCTCCATGTCATAATTTGAAGAGTCTAGTTCTATCAGTTTTAACCTCTCCATTTATTAACATCAAGGTCAAGTTTAAAGAAGTACCTAGATGAGCAAACACAAAGGCTCCCCAGCAGAAAACCAAGTTCCCAGGAGCAAACCAAAATGAAAATGTTTTTAAAGCCTAATGACTAGAGGAAGGTCTCGCAGTTATTCAGCATTGAGGATGCCACCTGCTCATCCTGACATTGCTCCTTAGTACCTGTTGAAGATAAAAGAGCACTGTGCATATGCTTGCAGAGAACCATGAATTCTGGGAAACCACACACATCCCCACATCCTACAGGCCCAGGTTCTGTCCTGTGTATACCTGAGCAATGGTGGCTCAGCCTGATGAGCTGGCTGAGGACCCAGCCAGTGCTCTTTCCTGGAAGAACAGAGAGGATGTCTGCAGGGAAGTCATCTTTAACACCTGACTTGAAAAAAGTGACCTACTAATAAAACCTCTGGTAGGCACGAGCTCTTCTGTAACTGTCAATTTGTCCACATTAGAGCAACAGCCTCATGTAATTTACTCTGCATAAGACACAGAGCTCATCACAGGAGTGAAAACAGGCAGAAGCCTCAGACTGGTACCAACCGCTCAGCAGAACCCTGACAGCACCTCACACGCCCAGTCCACCCCAAGCATGGGCCAGCCCTGCAGCAGAATTTCTCTCCCTCCTCCCACAGGTAGCAAGTGAGACTGTTTTTCCAGAGCTCTTTAGATACGGCAGATTCGTTACTTTTCAGGGTGAGGATGAATGATCCCTATTTTCTTGCCCTCTCAACTTGCAACTCAAAGAAGAAATAAGTTGATGGGGCCTCTACAGGGGTGCTGATTGGTGCTTGGGGGTTATATGGGTCAAATTCTGGTCACGGAGACATTACACCCAACGTCTACAATTTACAAACGGGCAGGTTCATTGTGGCTCACATGTTCAGTCCCTCGGCGGCTAGCTCCAACACAGAAAGGGCATGGTGGAAGGGTCTAGGCAGAAGAAGTCTGTTCCTGTCACGGTGGCCAGGAGGCAGAGATGAAAGAGAGCAGCCAGGTCATGCTCCCAAGGATCTGTCTCTTCCAAGGAACCCCACCCCTCAACAACACATTCAGCTATAGTGCTCCGTGATCCAAAAGACCTGCCTCTGAAGACACAATGGGATAGTGTAAACATTTCCATTCCAAAACAGAGAAATAGGGGGACAAAAGGAATAAGATAAAAGTAAAACCAAAACCTAACAAGGCACATATTAAATCCTATAGCTCTTTGTCCAATACCCAGGATATATGGGGGCAAGACATGAGCTTCAAAATCTGGGGCAGTCCTACCCTTATGACCTTGCTGGTTGCAGCTCACATGGCCTCTTGCCTGGGCTGGCCCTTCTATCTGCCTGCAGCTTTCTTCAGCAAATGTTCCATTTTCCTGGTATTTCTGGCTTCCTGGGCTCTCCAGTGCACTGTCAGCTTCCCTCCTGTAGCTACATACCCTGCTCTCCCAAAGACTCCTGGCAATGACTCTGACCCTGTCATACATGTCATACATTTTTTTGCCTGGTACTTTGAAGTCTGGAATGGAATCCTCTATGATCCAGAAACTATTGCATTTCACCTGCCTGCAAAGCCAGATTCACATGTATGACACCAAGGACTAACTCTCACACAAACAGTTGTTGAGACCCATTGAATCACAGCTAAAGCAGCTTCTGAATACCTTGATGTCTGAACTTGGGGAAACAGTTCCTTAGATAGCCCTGAGTGAGCAGGGTACCCTACAGTTCTCTTCTCAAAGCAAAGTTTTTCAAACTGTTTTATATTTTTATACCCTTGATCCTGTCAGGGATAGGATCTGATCAATTCCTAAGTGCCCTCAGGCTCTTTCCTATTATCCTAGTGTAAGGTACTTGGCTTTTATTAATGGCACTATTCTCTTTAGCAGCTACACCTTCTTTGATCCCAAGTTTATAAACTGCAAGTTCTTAAAATCTTACTGTTCTGACTTTTACCCCTAACTGTCATAAATATGGCTAAAAGCAGTCAGCAATACCCATACTACTGCCTGATGTTGTGGGGCCTTGATATTTCTTCTTCAAGATTAATTAGTCCATCACCCTTAAATTCTATCTTATGTAAAGTCTTAGGACATGGACAAAGTGTAATACGCAAGTTCTTTGCAAGCATATAATATGAATGGCCTGCTGGGATTCCCAATAGACCCCTTGTTCCCATCTGAAACTTCACGAGCATCTTTACTGTCTGTATGCCTATCAGCATTCTTCTCCTCTGAGCTCTGATCAGAGCTACAACAATCAAGGCTTTCTCTAGTCTACTTCACCAAACTTACCCAACTTCTTCCTGCAAACCCTTTTTGAAGGCTTATGAGCCACATGTGGTCAGGTATAGTCACGGCCAGGGCCCACTGTTGGCACCAATCTTTATTAGCTAGAGTTCTCTAGAGGAATGGTGCCAATAGAACACACATTATATAAATCCAATTCTTAATGGTCATTCAGTAGATTGGGTTACAGGATCAGAGACAGAAGAGTCCACAAGGGCCACCTGTATCCTGGTAAGCTAGAGGATCAGTAGCTGTTCAGACTAAAATGCTGAAAGGCTCAGAACAAAAGGAATCAAGGACGCAGCATCAGTCCAAAACTGAAGGCCTGGAACCTCCCTGGAGGATCACGGGAGTGAATCCACATTGAAAAGTTGAAGTTAGAGTCTGTTGTCTACAGGCAATAGCACCAGGAAAAGATGTACCTACTCAAACAGATTTGACCTTGCAAGCACAGATCAACCTTTTCCTTTCTCCTGTTTGTGTTCCAGCCAGGGCTGTAAGCTTATGGGATGATGGCACCCACAATCAGGTCTCCCCCACCCCAGTTTGTTGGTCTCCACACCAGTCATCTCTGGAAACACCCTCACAGACACCCCCAGAAGTGTACTTTATCAGTCTTCTAGGTATCTGTCTGTCCAGTCAAATTGAAAATCAAAATAGTCACAGCTGTTTTGCCTTGCTTTTGTTTATTAGTTTCATGAAAATATGAACTGTGGAACTGTTCTTCCAGGCTTTTGCTCACAGTGTTCTCCTTCTACTGACACATCTCCCATTAGTGTACTTGTTTGACTGACTTGAACTCATACTCAAGTCTTAGCTTATACATCACATTTTCCGGGACACTCTCCCAAAGCTTCTTTCCTACCTGCTTTTCTACCTGCCAGCCTGAGTTCCCTGCATACTACTTCCGTGGTTCCATTCCCAACCTTTACCAAATCTCCACAATACAATTCCTGACTGTTTTCCCACTGTCCTTGGCACCTAACCCAAGGCCTGCCACATAGCCTGTCTGAATAAACATTTGCTTAAAGAAGAAATTATAGGGGCTGGGGAGATAGCTCAGTGGCACAAGCACCTGCCTTGCAAGCTCAAGGGCCTGAGTTTAATTCCTGGTACAAAAAAAAAAAAAAAAAAAAAGAAGAAGAAGAAATTATAATATCCTTGCCTTTTGAGGAAACCAATGCATAGTTGTTGCTCAACAACAACATGCTTCTTACTTCCTATCACTTCTGTGCTATTTATTCAAAGGAAGAAAAGTTAGGCAGTGTCTTTGAATTTCTGGTGCAGAGCAGGTGAAAATGTCCCTGTGCCTTTCTAACAAGCTAACAAATGTCCCTGAGCAGCCACAGTAAGCATGGAGGCAGGAGGGAGGCAAGTAAAATGTCACCTGGGCCTCCAGTCTGACTGCTTCCTGTGTTTGTTCCTACCCTAGCTCCACTAGATGAAAAGACTCCTCCACACACATCCCTTGATGTCTTGTAGCCAGACAGCAGACAGTGGAGGTGGAGACGGATGTGGATTTTATCCCCTTCCTCTGTGGGCTGCAAGAGACAAAACTCATGGTACGCTGAGTCTCTAGAACACAGCAGCTCCCCAAGCAGCCAGACTCATTACTGAATTCTCAGTTCCTCAGATTCAACCTCAGAAGAAGGCCCCACCTCTGTTGGGCTTGCTCTAGAAACTGGTGGCTTTAATTTGATCTGAAAAATTCCTTTGGTAGACCAAGTGTCCTTATCAGAGCTGCCACTTGATAGGTACAGAGTATCCAGGGCAAGCCTCAGAGCTGGCTGAGACTGCGGGGTTGGACTGCTCTCAGGCCTATCTGCTACTGGTTGTAGAGCTCCGAACTCATCTTCTTACAGTGGCCCATTTGCCTACAGCTGAAGAGCCAGCTGCCTGCCAATGGAGGCTTCTGTAAGAGGAACTGACCTGTTTTTCCCATTCAACTGTCATACTCCTCAGGTTTGGGTGAGGATGGGGCGCTACACATGACATCCCTGCCCTCACACCTCTATATACCCTCACCCCACCCCCTGTTCTCTCAGTCCAAGTCTAGAACATCCACATACCACCCAGCAAGTTTAGTTCTCTCCTGTGAGTACACACCTGAGAGCCCCAGCCTCAGGCAGTACACAGTATTCCCAAAGGAAACAATGCCGTTTGCAACACTCAATTTGTCTCTTAAATAAACAGCCAGCTAACAGCACAACACTATGCAGTTTGCACCTGGTCTCCCCAGCTAAAACACTCACTTCAGCCTCAAATTTCTGTATGTCCCTGCCGAAGCTTTGCTAGAGTATGCATCCAATAATTGCTAAGAAAGATTTCTCAACAAGAAAGCATCTTAAAAGCATTCTGTTATAACCTTATCTTCAATTTCTAACAACATTACAAACCAAAACTGTAATACTTAATTTATGGTTATAAATCATCTGAGGCTTTTACTAAGTCAAGTACCGAGCATGCCACTGCATGCATGTATGTGTGTGTACACTGATCTACACTGCATTGGTGTCTATCAACTCTGAACATAAACACCATGGTCAAAAGCATTTGAGAATTCCCTTTGCAGCAACTATCCTGGGATTTGGAATTTGCCTTATATTTTTTTAAAGAGAAAGCACAATAAAAACAATGATACAGAATTTCAAAGCAAGATAACAGGAGATTAACAATGGTTAATATATTATGTATTGTTATCTTCAAAGTAGTTGCTCAGATTAAAAGATATAGGCACGGAAAATTTATTGAACAATTTTACCCATATAAAATCTCTTTCCAAAGATTTTCCAGGAAGTTTCTTGTCTAGATCCCATACATAGACATGTCAGGAGCAAAGCTCTGGTGAGAATTTGACCCAGCTGCTACACTCAACTATGAAAACACATATTGCCTGCTTCCATGTTCTTCTCTGAATCATCTGTTGCCCATGAAATCTTCCCTACAGTTGCCTTACTATATTGTATAGTACTGCTACAGTAGCATAATTTGAAACCCACCTGATTTGCATGTTGTTGTCTTTCATTATTTATTTAAGGAAAGGGGTTTGTACTTGTGCACTTAACATGTACAAAACTGAACTTAATTTCTCCCTCACAGCTACCATCTGGAAACCATCTAAGGTGATCAAGAATTACTTTGAAAATAAATGCTGCCAGCAATAAGTGAAGTGATTTATTTTTTTAACTCGGTGGTTAACTTTATTTACATGGGTTCTGTGAAGCCAGAAAAAAAGAAAGTTCTGTTTCTATTTTCTATCTTGCTCATATTTGCTTAATCTCTTGTATTTCCATATCTTTCCAAGCAAACTTGGAAGCATTTCACAGAAACACATATGCTTATATAACTTTAAGATAAAGGGGAAAATGTGTGAAACCGGGGAGTAAATTGCATTTTGTACAGGCAGCAATATTTTCCATTCTAGCAGCTCTTCTCAACGTGACCTTGATACCTCTCCCATGAGGAAGCAGGGTCTATTTCTCTCTTTGCTTGGGTAGGTTCATGTGGTGGATATGAAAAGAAAATTCAGCTTTGACTCATCCATTGAAATACCAGTATGTAAAAACAAAACAAAACAAAACAAAAAAACAGGAATGAAAACAAAAACCCTGAGGCAGCCATGCTGAGAGGAAAACCAAATCCTGGAAGAAGCCCCATATATGCTCTTCAGTCAGAGTCCTCTGGTCTTCATTCCTTCCAAACACTGGACACACAAATGAAAAACCTTCAGATAATTCCAGCCTCCTGCAGTAGCATCCTTTTTAACCTTCCAGTCTTTTGCACTGAGGCCTCAGATACTGTGGAACAGATTCAGGTTTTTCCCACTCTGTGTTTTCTTGGAGTTCCATGGTCTCTAATGTTATTTTAAATTATTATTTTCTTATTCTCTGTAATGATTTGATCAATCTTCTTACATCTGGTAATCTGAGCAATTTCGTTGAAGATAACAAAATGTAATATAACGGCCACTGTTAATCCCTATCACTTGGTTTGAAACCCTGTATCATTTTTAATATCCTTGCTTTGTTTTGTTTGTGTTTTACTATTGTTCTTTTTTTGTACTATTTTTTAAAATTAAAAATGGTGGTTATTTTACTCTACTAAATTTGGGGTAGTTTGTTCTTCGGCAGTAGTAACCAGGATACCTTGTAATGGGAACTCACAGACTTGCTTAATATCCAGATTTTCAGCATCAGGCCACAGGTAATTAAACTCCTTAATGTTCTGAGAGGACTTTGTGCAATCATCCCCACAGCTGCAAGATCATATCATCACTGCACTGCCTAGAAGTCAAAAAGCAAGCCATTTGATTCCAGCTCTGTGGTTCAAAGATAGGTGACTTGGGAAACATAAATGTCTGTGTAATGCCTTATCTTCTAGAAACATCCTCTTACAGTTATACCTTCTTCTATTCTCCCCAAAATCCTGTGAGCAAGTGTTCATTTCTCTTACCCTCAGTTTCCCCTCTACGAAAATGGAGACAGTCTTACTACTCCATAAGGATTCTTTTGAGGATCAAATGAGATATTACAAATGAGCATACATTTGGACAGCCTGAAAAAGGATTTGTCAGCTAAGAGACAGAAACATTAACACAAACATAATATATTGGTCTTTTAAAAAGGCACACAGTCACTGGATGTACAAATTGTTTCATTCTAAAACAGACCTCATATTCTGACACCCCAGAATAAATAAAGTTCATTAAAAGCAGCTCAATGGGAGACACAGAAACGACTTTTCCTGCCAACTAATTCATGAGAACTGCTGCATTTGGTCTGTCCCTTCTAAGTCAATCCATAAGGTCCCTCCACAGACATCTCCTGGGCATTTTCATCTCATTTACTTTGACCATGGCACAGGGACTACCATACCCGGCAAAGTTAGCTTGAGCAGGGAATGCAGTGAAAGGAAACACCATGAATAAATACAACATACTTCTCAGTGTTAATCTCCACATGAATCTTTTATTTTATCTCTCAGGTAGCTCATCTTTTAAGAAAAAGGTAAAGCACTGAGAGGTCTCACGCTAGCAAAAAGACTGATTTCTAAAAATGAGAAGGTCCCTGTCTCTAGAAGAAAGGCATAACCTGAGAGTGTTTCATCCTTACTGCTAAGCTTCAGGAGAGGAGAGAAATCTGTGCCTGTGTTTTCTCCCCAGCTCTGCCACCCATTAATTCTTGGATAAGTCAGTACTGGACTGTAACTTCCTTGAGAGCACATCTTGCCCACCATCACTATATACCTAGCACCAATACAGCCTCTGCCACAGAAAAGATGCCCAAGAAATACTTACTCAACTTTAATAACAAGCTTCATAAATATGGTAGCTAGTACTGTGGATTACATAATCAAATAGATATAAATTCAAGTTCATCATTTTCTACTGGTTACTCAACTTCTTCATGTCACATTTTCCTCATCAACAAAATGAGGGTAATAACATAACCTTCCTATAACAGATATCTCTGGTGTCCTATCTGGCCCATTTCCCATCTCCACTTTCCTGGAACACAGCTGAGTTTCCATCTGAAGCTGACAGCTTCCCACCTTAGACACATGGATCTCTTTATTCTCTACTAGAGGGCTTTCTTTAACATTACAGAGAAACATCCAGGGGCAAATGCAATCCCAAAGTGTGGGAGACTTGCCCAAGGTGGAAGCCTATGGATAAATGCCCCTGTCTTCCCCAGTTTTAGCCACACAACTCTTATATGTGTCTCTTACATGTGTCGCACTAAGGTCAGTAACCCACCCCTTAGTATAATCTTGACTAGCTTTTCTGGATGTCTCTCTTCCCAAATGAACTATGGGTACCCAATTATGCTTCTCAAATTAACTGACTATACCCAATTGCCTCAACATCTTCTAGGCTGAATTGTGACCTCCCCAAATTCATATGTTGAAGCCCTGACCTGAGGTGTGACTATTGGGAAGTAAGGCATGTAAACAGGTGATTACACTAACACATGGCTGTTAGGATGAGCCTTATGACAGCCTTCCTAGTGACCTTATGAGAAGGAGAAATTTGGGAACAAGGAGACACCAGGGGTGTCCGAACACTGAGGATAGATCAAGTTCACAATAAGAAGACAACCACCAATGTGTCAAATACAATGGCTTCAGGAAAAACTACACCTGCCAACCCCTTGATCTTGGGCTCTAGAATTTGAAAAAAAAATTGCTTAGCTTTAAACCACCCACTCTGTATTTTGTTATGATTGCTCTGAAGAAAGGAATACAGGGGCAACTCAAATAAGTCACCATTTTATAGGTTATTATGAGAAATAAACAAGACAATTTGCCCAAAGTATCTAACATATTCCCATTGACACTCTTACTAATGGCCATGTGTGGGTATTGTTCCCGTTGATAGTATCAACAATAACAGACATGACAATAATACCATCATCACTATCTATAATAATTTTTTCTCTGCTATGATTCCTCATATGGGAGTTCTGAAAGACAGAGAAAAAATTATATGTAGAAAAATGTTTAATTTTTAATATTCACTCACTATTTTCATTCAATGAACTTTCATTCACACCATCCATATCCCAGGTATAGACTGGGTGCTAGAATTAGAGCACTGCATTGTCCATGACCACACACATGTCCCATGTTGCTTTCAGTTTAAATTATTTGAAATAAAATTCAGAATTCACACTGGCCCCATTTCAAGTGTTTGCCATATCCCTGCGCCTACTGGCTACTGCGTTGGACTACAAAGACCATACTTCTGAGATTATGGGACATCCTGGTGGACAGCATTGGGCACTAGTACAGATAACAAAATTAATTCACAATTTCAGTAACTCCAAACTAATTACAAATGCAATCTGATAGTGTTTCTGGAAAACATATGCACAACTCCATGGCCAGGGAAGTCAGTCTCTGTTTCTAAGGGGCAGGACAGTGCTTCCAGACATCTAAGTTCTCAGAACAGACAGTTACTGTTCAAATCACTCCCAGTCATAGTAAGAATGTTTTCTTTCATACTCACGTAGGATGCCTGAGCTGTGAGACAGACCTGGGTGCTGCAGGGTGCACACAGAAGAATTGTGATGGGTGGTCATGATTATCAGCTGGATTGGCTTGAGAGATGCCTAAGGGATTAGGACAGTACACTCTGGGTATGACTGGGTAGGTCATAGAGGTGTGGCCTTGGGGACGATATCTGGTCCCTTGCCCCTTTCTCTCTGGCTCTCAACCTCTGTGTTGTTTCCCAGCTACCATGAAGCAAGAAGCAGCTTTATGGCACCATGCTCTTCTGCCACGGTGTTCTTGTCTTGGAGCCAGCCTCCACGGGCTGGTTCCTCTGAATCTGTGAGCCAGTTTGTTCATAAGATCGTCAGCCAGGTGTTGTCAGAAGTGGAGACAGAGAAAAGGCTCAGGAAATGAAGTTTTATCTTTACAGGTCCTAGAGATAGGGTCACAGTCCACAAAGCAGGGCCGCCAAAAATTCACTAAAGTAGTCAGGACACAGAAGGCAGGAGGAGCAGGAATGAGGGGAACAGGAGCTCAGAGGTTGGGCCAGAACCTTTATTAGGATTTTCACAGGAAAGAAAAATAAAACAGGACAAACAGTTTAGAATTTGCTAGTTTGAATCATTTCAGGGCACTCTAAACGATATAAGTGATCCCTGGCTGTCTGTTTCCTGGCCCCGCATGGTTGGGTAGAGGAATACTGCCTCCTGCGTTCACCAGCTTCCAGATCTGGTGCTGGACTAGCTAGTGGTATAGGAAAGACACATCTTTAACTAAGGCCTTGACTGTCTCTCCAAACTGATCAATCCCAAGACAGGCAGTCTCTCCTTAGCCAGAAAAGTTTGTTCTCAAATTTTTAAAATCTCACAATAAGACTGCCATGGTGGCCCGTGCACGTAATCCCAGCACTCTTGGAGGCTAAAGCAGGATGATTATAAGTTTGAGACAAACTGGGACAATTTATTAACATATCAAGACCTTCATCTCAAAATAAAATATAAAACAGGGCTGTGGATATAGTTTAGGTGAAGGCTCTAGATTCATTCCCCAGTATCTCCCCATCAAAAAATTCCTAGAAAACCTCATCATACACTGAAAATAAATGCACACATTTATAAATATATACATATACTACACAGACTCAGGATCACACAGTTCATAAGGAATGACCTCAGACAGCCAGTCCCAGGGCCTGAGTGCTAAAATCCTAATAGGAAGGCAATAATGTGGCTCATGGCTTAATGCAAATCAATATGAAATCGTTGGAGGACTGGCTTGAAAAGACAAAAGCTAACACCCTGTCATACATATCTGCCTTGCTTTGAGTTGTCTCCTGTTGTGGCTTACATCGAGGTGTCCCTTCAAAGCGTGGAAGGTGGGGCTTTGGGGAGGTGACTAGACCATGCATGTGTGATAGTGGCTCATGGGTGTGTGATACTGAATTAGTTCACTGATATGTTTATGGCCAGCTATGAGGCTGGAAGATGGAGCCTAGTGGGAAGAGGTGGGTCATTGTGGGCATGGGCTGGAAGGATACATATTTCTCCTCTTTCCTTAAGCCCTCTCTGCTTCTCAGCATCATGTCATGAACTGTTGCTCCTCTGCCATGTCCTCTGCTATACCACCTTGCCTTAGAATGAGACAACTGTGGACTGAAACCTCTACAAACTGCGAGCCAAAGTAAACCTTTCTTCCTTTAACTTGTGGGTGTCAGACATTTTGTCCCAGCAACAGGAAAATAACTAAGACGCCTCCAAAGCAGAACACCAGCTCATGACTAGGAGGCAGCATTTTATTTGGCAGATGATCACAGAAGGCAGGAGGGAGGAAAGGAAACAAAACAGGGAAGGAGGAAAAGCCAGAGCCAGTGTATTCCTGAGGCTGCTGCTAGGAGCCACCAGGAATCACTTTCCCACGTCCAGGCCACTTCCCTCAGTTGTCTACCTAAAAGACAGGAGTTTCTCTATCAAGATTTATTCGCCAGCCCCTAGCCCTTATTTGCTTGGGGTTATCTTAGGCGTTAACATTGCCGCTTTTCTAGTTCACACTGCACAGTCATACACACCCCTGTGATGCGAGGAGCAGCTGGCAACACAGACTGAGTCCACAGTCAGTCGCATCCAGCAGTCACAGGGGATTCAGAGGTGGATTAGGAATGGGGCACAGGCAGACATCAGAGACACCAGCTGCATGATTCACACCCCAGTTCCAACTGCAGATTTGTGATTCAAGCACTCAGGATGCCTTGGCCAAAATAGAGTCCCAGATCTGTCCTCATGAAACTTTGAGTGTAACAAAACTCATTTTGACCAGTTTTCAAACAAGACCATTCTCAGTATCCACCAAAGGGGCTGACTCCACCCTGGAGAACCATCCACAGCTGCACTAGTCCCCAATCATTCTCCTGGTCACACTCCTCGCTGATGTGTCCCAGCACTTTTTAAACATTTGCCTCCTAAATTTTAGTTGGTAGAACTTCATTACTTTAACTTCATTTCAGCTACCAGAAAACATCACACACTTTCCCTCTGGCCTCAGAACATTACTCAGGAAGAAATGAATATGAAGAAGAGATGGAAAAACCTAAAAAAGCAATATCATTAGGATTGTCTGTTCTGGAGCTGGGCTGCCTGCAATGTCATCTCAGCTTTATGCATATTTACTCAACACCCTTTAATTCTACTCTGAGTTTCAAACTTTGAAGTTTGCTTGAGAGGAAACAGAAGAGATGAGAAAAGCTTTATTAAAGTCTAAGGTCTCGACTTCTGGGAAGATGGCGACCAGGTGAGCAGCAAAGGAGCGATCCTCCTTGATAAACACCACCAGCTCGAGACAGACTTGGCGAGCGTGAATGCCGGGACCTCGGCTGGGAAGTTCAAACTGAACGTGTTTCTCTGAGCTGCCGGGGGAGATGCGGTAGGGCGGCCCAAACTGCCGTGGCGAGATGCGGGAAAGCCCCAAATGCTGGGAGCCAGAGACGCTCTGCGCAGGGAGGAGGCTTGGATGGGTCCGAGCACCCTGGGGGCACAGCCAGCTCTGTCGCTCCCGCCTCCTGAGCCGGTGCAGCTTTCCGGCGACTCCCGACAGAGATCGGCTTTTTAGCAGCGGCAACGCCCGCCAGTCTCACATTTCGCGTGCATCGGGCAGGCTGCACGGCCTAGACCCTCGGCCAGGGCAGCGCGAGCAGCAGAGGAGCGGAGCATCCCGCTCCCTCCCCCAGGCCCGGAGAGCGCGAGGAAACAAGTGGCTGCGAGCCGCGGATCGTGAGCATAGCACAAAAAACTGGCACCTTGGAACCTTCCTGCCTGCAGGGACTCCGAAAACTGGTGAGCTATCTGCACTCGTGACCAGATCACCGAGTGGGGGAGGAGATCCATCCCTATAACTGCAGGGAACCCTGGGAGGGCGGGGGAGCGGTCTTACACACCTCACCCAGGTCTCTCGCTAGGGAGTAGCTAAATAACATCTGTACAGCCTTTTAAGCAGAACTCTCAGCAGAAAGCCTAAGGGGCATTCCCCCAAAGAAAAGTCATTGGAGCAGCCACTGCAGCAGACCTTTGCCTGCTGAACTGCCTGGGGAATCTATTGCTCAATATTTTGAATCTGATACCCAAAAATGGGAAGACAGAAGAACAAATCTCAGCAGAAAGCTAAAGGGACATTCTCCCAAAGAGAAGGAATCATTGCAGCAGCCTTTGCAGCAGACCTCCGCCTGCTGATCTGCCTGGGGAATTTATAGCTCCATATTTTGAATCTGATACCCAAAAATGGGAAAACAGAGGAACAAAACGCAGTCTCAAAACTCAACCCCACCCAGAACAAGTTTCGAATGTGAAGATACAGGGGAACCAGGAAGCCTAATAACTTCAAGATATGAAACGATGGCATCCGAAATGAAACAACTCCAACAGGCCATGAAAGAGCTTAAAGCAGAAATAACCCACATAGCCGAAATGATTTCTCAGGTAAAAAACGAGCTGAAAATAATGATTGAAGAAATGTTCCATTCACAGAGACAAGAAATAGACAAAATTCTAGAAGAAAATAGGAAACAAATGGAAATGTTACAAGAGCAATTCAGGAATGAATTACCAATAATGAAACAGGTCCAAAGAGAATGCCAGGATTTGAAAACTAACGCTGAAAGCATGAAAGACCATTTAAATGAAACTGAAGATAGAATTTCAGAACTTCAAGACACCATGGAAGCTTATGAGCGTGAAAGGAAGAATCTCGTGATATCATTAAAGACACAAGAAAAGTCAATGCAACAGCTGCAAGATGAGGCAAAGCATAACAATATTCAAATTATAGGAGTGTGTGAAACAGCAGGAGATCTCACAAATGATATAAAAGGAATATTTCATGAAATAATAGTAGAAAATTTCCCAAACAAGATAAAAGATACTAAAGTTCAGTTAAGCGAAGCATATAGAACACCAATGATCCATAACCCAAAGATAAACATGCACAGGCATATAATAATCAAGATCCCAGATATCCAGCAAAAGAACACAATATTAAAAGCTGCCAGAGAAAGGAAACAGATCACCTATAAAGGAAAGCCCATCAGAATCACAGCAGATTTCTCAACGGAAACCATGAAAGCGACAAGAGCTTGGAGCGAGATACTTCAGATTCTAAGACAAAACAACTTCCAACCCAGACTGATGTACCCTGCAAAATTATCGCTCAAATTCAATGGAGAAATAAAATATTTCCACGACAAAGAACAACTGAAGAACTTCATGAGTGCGAAACCAGCATTGGAAAAAGCACTAAAAGATATTTTAGACAGAGAAAAAAGAGACCACAATCCCAAGAACAGCTATAGAAATAACTCCCTAAACAGAACAAATAATTAAACAGTCAGCAAAAGAAGGAAAACTTCAAGTAAATAACATGACTAGAATAAGCCAACATATAATCATGATAACCATTAATGTAAATGGCCTCAACTCAAAAGTCAAAAGGAAACGATTGGAAGAGTGGATTAAGGAACACAATCCAATGATATGCTGTATACAGGAAACACATTTTACTCAAAAAGAAATCCATAGGTTGAAAGTTAAAGGTTGGAAAACAATTCTCCATACAACAGGCCCCCAGAAAAAAGCAGGGGTAGCTATTATGTTTGCAAACAATGTAAACTTCAAACCAAAAAAAATCAAAAGAGATAAAGAAGGCCACTACATACTAGTTAGGGGAAAGCTACAAGAGGAAGAGGTAACGATCCTAAACATTTATGCACCTAATAATGGAGCACCTAACTTTACAAGTCAAATCTTGACAGA
>PVLD010017096.1:0-42931 GCA_004027595.1 Dinomys branickii
CTCTCTCTCTCTCTCTGACTGTTGTCCCAACACCTGGATCTTCTCGGGGGCCTTGGCATTCCTGGTTCTCAGACTCACAAACTCAAATGGAAATCCCCAGTATCAGATCTCAGCTCTCAGCTCTCAGGCCCTCAAACAACACTGGCTTCAAACTGCAACTGGTTTACCTGGGTCCCCAGGATGCAGATGGCAGATCATAGGATGTCTTAGCCTTCATAATCATGTGAACCAACAACTTATAAGATGGATATACAGCTGGATAGATGGTGGATAGATAGATGATACATACATACATACATACATACATACATATGTAGAGTGAATGTTTAATTTTTTAAAAAAATTATTACAGTAAAATACACATTGCCATTAATCCCCCTCAAAATATTCACCCTCACTTTGAACACACTTATCCTGTCATTCTTGCCACTTTTTGAAGCAGTTCTGGAATCCTGCTTCCTTGTCTTTACAGGCCATGATCAAAAATTCAGTGAATGCTTGCCCCTGGGAGCAACCCAACAGAAAGGCAGATGTGTGGAAACATGACCGCGTCTTCATCCACCTCATCCAACAGATTTGGCACCGTCTGGTTTCTGGTTCTTTCCCCAAATTAAAAATGCTCATGAGGGAAAGGTTTTCAATTGATTCAGGACACTGAGGCAGCCGTGACAGCCCCACTAGAGACTGACGAAGGAGGACCTCTAGAACTGCTCCAGAAAGAGACAAGAACAGTGGGATAAGTGTGTTGGATATTTCGAGGGAGATTGGTGGCAACTGTCTTGTACTAAAATAAATTTTTTTAATTGAAACATTCACTACATTTTAAAATCACATGTCATATAATGCATACATCAAGAAATGGTGAGGGTGCTTCTGAGAATTGCCTTGGTTACTTTTCTCTCATCGCTGAGACAAAATACCCAATGCCCAAAATGAAGGAAAGGTTTATTTAGCTCACAGTGTGTGAAGGTTTCAGTCCATACTCAGCTGGCTCCAAGGCAGGGTGGCACATGGCAGAGGGCAACAGTTCATGGCAGCGGAACAACAGAACAAGAGCAAAAGGGAGGAGTGGCAGAGAAGAGCAAGCCTCTTTCCCTCCCTCATATTGTAAGCAGGCTCCCCCCACCCAGGGGCGTTTAGCACTCACACCATCTCCATGCCTTCCTGTTGCCCAGGCTCAGGCCAAATACAAAGTAAGCACCCTGGCTTCCTGCTGAATCACATAGTGAACCTTCTAAACTTCTCAGATCGACACAATGAGCAACATCCCAGAAGGGTCAGTGTTTGTCCTTTTCACCCCAGGATGCAGAACTGCTGAGTCACTTAGCCAAACCTCTAGACTGCCTAAATTGACACAATGTATCAACCATAACAAGCATCATTAAGTAATTTTACCACTATGCAAAGGTCACAATGCACTTACACAAAGCGTGCCCACAGTGTCAGTAGCAGATGTACTCTTGTGTGACAAATGACCCATCCCTGATCAAAACGTTGTTATGTAGCAGATGGCTGGGTGTATATATGTGCGGTACACACACACACGCACACACACACACGCACAAAACACATGCGCATGCACACACACTGGGTTTCTCTGCAGAACCCTCATAAATACATGTTTTGGAGCAGATTTTTGTAGCATGCCTGACCCCATAGAGACAAAAGAAAAATGGTGACATAGCAAGTATTTCACAAGTGCACCCTGTAAGGAAAACTAGCTCTAATGATGGAGCACAGGGCCAAATGTCAGCTTCTTCATTACAACAGCAATGCCTCCCTTGGGCCTGTGCTATAATTTACTTACAGCAAGAAAATTCAAGATCAAATGAAACAGCCACCTTTGTTTTCCAAAATTCTAATGTTAAATAAGGTCAACGCAGCATGCAGTCGGATCATCACACTGAAGTTAGGGTTTCTAAATGAAAATTTCATAAAACCCTCAATGAAGCTATTCTTTCTGGAAAAAAATAAGACCAAAGTAGCAGGTACATTACGTTCATATTTTGAGATTTTATATATTTTTTCTAACATAGTCTTATGAAATTTGACAGATTTGTAACAAGCAGTGCAAAATTTATTTTGTACGGTAATCTAAGCAACACACATATACATATTTCATTATGTATATTTCATAATGTCTATTCGTACACACACTAGTGATATAGACACTGTTGTCACTATGGGCAAATAGGTAAACTGAGGCACAAATGGTTGCCTGCTACTGTGCGCTAGATCCAGGTTTGTAAGTAGACTCCACAGCCCATCCCTCTTAATATGGAATCTATATAATCTATCTGATTGTTTTTTCTCCTAAAGCTTCATTCTATTTAAAAATATCATTTTATGTAGGCATTTTTCTTTAAAAAAACAATAGATGGTTGTACAGGAGGCACAATGTAAAACGCAAAGACACAGATGCGGCTAAATGAGGTTTCCCTAAGTGCAGCGAGACCAGCCAGTTACAGCACTGCAAAAGAAGTAACCAGGAACAGTGAGTTCTTGTCTCAAGGAAGAAAACAAATCGTGCTGGCATCTTGGTCTCCATTTCTCAGGTGTCATGAAGATGTCTCATCAACTTAGAATAAAAAGCACTTTTACCTGTCACATGGGTTTGGGGACCATGAATTCTGTCCATGTCTGGAGGCCCCTTACATCACACTCATTACCCTCTTCGACAGTGTAACTACATTTCAATAGAATTTTGTGTGAGATAAAACAGAGTTTACTTTTGGGGAACACAACCTCCCTATGGAATCCCATGCATTAATACAGAGGAAATTTATCGCAGGAGCCAGTCTTATTTACCTTAAATGTGCTTTATTTGTTATTTTTATGAAAGATGAATTTTTTTTCTGAAAACTGACACCTGTGTCTCATCCTCAAATTGGGAGTGCTGACATGGCTGCAAAGGTGAAAATATTTTATATTCAGAATCATTCAGCTGAATTCAAGTTTACCTACTTCATTTTACGTTCATATTTATTCAACATTATTACAAAGCTCCATTTCTGTTTGGAAAACAAAACTTTGTGCATCAAAGAGTCATTTTCCCCTGGGCTTGGTGGCGCATGCCTATGATCTCAGCACTTGGGAGGCTGAGACAGGAGTATTGCTGTGAATTCGAGGCCAGCCTGAACTGCACAATGAGACTATGTCTCAAAAAGGCACCAAAAAGTCACTTTTCAAGTCTTAAAAGCAACCCAAGAGCACATTGCCTGTCTGACCACCAGGAAACACTGCTAGAGACTGAGTCCTGCACGCCAGATGTGTCCTCTGGCCCGTGCCCCTAAAATGGTCTCTTGGATACAGGAAGGGGTTGTGAGGGTCTCATGATGCTCAGAGGCGCCATGGAGAGCTGGGCTGACTTCACTGAAAAAAGAACTACACAAGGACCGGACTGGGTCTTCTTTCTCTTGTGTCACCCACAGTGCTTTACACAGTACTTTAGGTGGAAGGAGCCCGCAGAGACTGAGAAAAGAACACAGTTTCTGGTGTCGGAGTTCATGTTGTAACCCTACCACTCACGAGTTATGTGACCTTGGACAAACCATTTAAATCGGGGCTTCAGTTCCTCGTCAAAGGGAGGCGATGGTGATACCTACAGGACAGGCTTGCTGAAAGGCAGTGAGCATGGAGAGCAGCTCTGGGGAGGTGTGAGCAACTCTGCATTATATCCAGCTTTCCAGGGTTCCCTCGAGGAACCTCACAACAGCCAACCGAGTAGTGTCTACCACCCACGCCTTTCACCAAGGAGTGATATGCAGAGTATTTACAGCTCAGATGGCACCAGGTGCCACCAAACTGGGATGCGGATATGCCAGGCTGACTCTGTCACTGTGGGACACGGGGGAGCCCAGGAGCCCTGAGAGGCCAGGCAGCTGGGGAGGGGATTCTTGGGGGTCCTGGGAGGTGCCTGCTTATTACCAATCACACAGCAGCCTTTCAGGACTTTAAATCCTCTGCCGGTGTGTCCTGGCTGCATAAGGGCCAGGGCTTCACACCTCGCCACTGTAGATACCCGAGTCATGAAAACCCCTGACCACCCCATAGAGCCAGTCAGTCCTTCCCATCCCAAATGCAAGTATAGCTCTGAGTTCCCTGTGGAAGGACATGGAAGCAAACGTAACAGGGCGATCAGCATGCAGCGCATGAACGGATATCTTGAAAGGACATGTAAATCATGTTTGTCAGCATATATAATGAGAGATATTTTAAATATCTCTCATGGAATATGTATGAGGGGAGGTTAGCAAACCCCAAAGGAGTTTTAAATAACATCAACCAAATCATCAAAAATAAATAAGCTAATAACCAAGAGAAATGCTGAATAGGTTTTGCTGGCTGCCTGCTGAGAATAAATTTCATGTGAAAAGAATATGGTCATAAGGGAAGGAAAATATTTGCCTCCTCTGCAGAAAAGCAGATTGAGACAGAAAAAGTTAACAAAACCCAGAGAACATGGTCTTTAAACTAGTGGCAGCACAGTCCTTACATAGAAGGAAAGTCTCAAATGAAAGAGCGCCTGGATTCCTCATTTAGTGTCTTGAAGGTGGATTTCTCCATTTGATGAAACAACCGGAAGCCTAGGAAGTTCATGCCGGACCACGACAAACTAGGCCTTTCCTGCAGGCCAGACCTTTCCTCTCCCACAAGGCACCTCTGCAGGCACCTCGGGGCTTCACTAGACTTCCCAGACGCAGATGGTATCTGCTCTGGACGGCTGCTTGTGGGGCTTCTCTCAGCCCCACCCCACCCCCCCTGTGGTTCACCCAGCACAGTTGCTGCACTGCACACTCTCCATGGGGCTGTAAGGTCTGGTGTCTGCAGAGCCAGAGTTTGCCCTTCTCAGCCGTAAGCTCTGGTGAGGAACGTGACTCCCTTGTGATCTTTATTTTGTTGCGAGGGAGGGAGGAAGGAAGGAAGGAAGGAAGGAAGGAAGGAAGGAAGGAAGGAAGGAGAGACAACAAATGAGAAAAATATTTCCATTTAAATATTTGCTGTTAAGTTTCTCAGCATAAATGTGCTGGATACTTATTCTATATTTCTTAGTTTTCCAAGAACGCTGTAAAAAGCAGTGGTAAAGTCTACGTGCCATTCCAAACAGTTAAATACCTAGCAATGCGCATACATATGCGCTGACACGGATGTTACAAAATAAAAACATTAAATCATACAAAGGAAATTTCATCGATCAAGCTGAGAGCCGGCCCTGCCTTTCACGCTCTTGCTAGAGCAGACGCTGGCCACAGAAAGCCTGAAAATCAGCAAGGAGATAATTTTCCTCAGTGGTCATTGCTGATTGCCTAGAGCACATCTATTGCTCTTCTCTCCTTTTAAAAAATAAAATAAAATTTTCCTTCATGTTTTAATTTCATTTTCACAAATCCCACACAACAGAGAAAGCACGTCAGGTTAGTGGCTCCACAGGCTTGAGTGCTCTCCAGGTAAAGCCGGCCCCTGGGGCAGGGACTGCTCCCGGCCTCTGCAAGCCAGGCTGCCCACTGTGTTCTGCCAGCCATGAGCTAATGTTTTTAAGGATGTTACGAATGAGAGTGTACTATAGAATTTGCAAAATGTATAGACGTAAAATAATGTAACAACAATAGTGCAGAGGGCAGGAGCGGCTAAGTAGAATATGTGCTATTGAATATGCTTGCATTATACGTGAAGAGGTGCACTACAAATTGGTATTAGAATGTGATTTGATTAAGGGAGCATGTTGTAATCCTTAAGCAACCACTAAAACATACAACAAAGTTATAGCTAATAATGCAATAGTGGAGAAAAAGAATTTTAAAAATATGCACTTAATATTATTCTTTAATATTAGTATATTAAAGAAGACAGAAAAAAGCAAAGGCAGAATGAAAAACTTAGAGACAAATAAAAAGGTAATAACAAAAAAGTAGACCTGGAAATATAAATGATTGCATTAAATATAAATGTATCATATATGTCAATTAAAAGGAGGGGATTTTTTAATTTTTTTTTTTTTGGCGGTACTGGGGATCGAACTCAGGACCCTGCGCTTGCTAGGCAGGCGCTTATTCTACTGAGCTATATCCCCAGCCGAGGAGATTTTTTAGACTCAAAACTAGGAAGACCAAGTATAGAGGCACTGATACGTTAAGTATAACAATATCAGAAAAATATAACAAGGAAAACTACTATGAAAACTAAAAGACGTAAAGCATACAATATCACGTAAAGCATACATTAAAATAAGGATTAGTACCAGTAATAAGATAGGAATTTTCTGTGAACAGATCAGGTCATTAAAGAATATCATAATCCTAAGTCATTATGCACCTAATAACAGAGCTTCCACATACATGAAACAAAAACTGAAAACTAAAGGAATGAATTAACAAATGCATGAATATAGTTGGCTGTTTTAATACTCCCTGTCTTAGTAACTGATAAAACAAGGCTCTAGAACTTTGAGACCATGTGCACCAAATACACATGGCCAGCTCATTCCAAACATCTGTTTAAAGAGTAGTTGTTGAATAAAGTATCTCCTTGCCTGCTCATTCAACCATCACAAAGTTAATGAGTTTTAAAGAGCTCTAGAGGGCCAGGCATGGTGGCCCACACCTGTAATCCCAGCACTTGGGAGGCCGAGGCAGGAGGATCATTGGGAGTTTGAGATCAACCTAGGCTACATAAGTGAGGTCAAGGCCAGCCTGAAGTGCATAGCTATAAATCTTTCACCTTTTCAAAAAGACTAAGAAAGAACGAGCTCTAGAGAATGTATCGAAGGACAGCTCCCACAGCAGGCTGCCACAGACTGCACTCTCCTAGGCTGGTGGATCAGTTTTTGCTGCAAAGCCAGGCAAAATCTTATTGATTTTAAACAGCCAGCGTGTGTTTGGCTCTTTACAGTGCTAGGAAGCTGTTCTTGTAGGAACAAGACTTGGGCTGATCTCTGCTGGGCTTTTGTGGCTAGCTGGTTAGCAGATTGGCCTGTGGCTGCCTGTGGTTTTGGTGTGTTGGCTGGGCTGCACCAGTCTAGGATGGCTCAGCTGGGACAGCCCTTCCCTGCTGCATTCAATCTCGCAGGGTCTGTCCAGGTGGCCTGTGTTACTCACCTGGCAGCAGTGACAAGGGTCCAGACAGCAGCAGAGGACAGCGCACGCACTTTTCAAGTCTCTCCTCCCCCACACTCGTGTGCACATCTTTGTCTAAACCAAGTCACGTGAACAGGCCCATAGCATGAGAAAAGGCCCACAATACTGTATGATACATGACTAGGTGCAGAAGGACTTGGGGCCATTTTTGCACTTTCACTACAAGTAAGATAACTGAAACCAGCCTGTGGTAAGGCACAGGATAGATCATTGTTCAAGTTATTGAAATTTACAGGGAGCCAACCATCGCTGAATTCAGGGTCTGGGGTACAATCACCAGAACTCAATCTCACCGCTATCCTCCCTTCCTAGGGTCCATCCCTAGAAGGCTCTCACACTGGTGGCAAGTTGACTTTCAACTGACTCAGATTTTCACTTTATCTCCTCAGCAAGCACAACAGAGAAATAAAAGTGAGTTCGCCCACCCACATACACCTTTCCAGTGAAAGTCCTAAGCTTCACTTTTTCTGGGCCAACTTAGTACCTGTCTCTGCACTGAAGTCTGTGGCCAGTAAGACACACCCTGCCCATGCCTGGAGGTGGGAAGACAGGAAGAATCCCACATAAAACTGTACGTCCTGCGAGGAGACATGAATTCCACCAGAAGAGACATAGATGCTGAGCTACAAAAACAGTGGGTGTCCTGGGTTAGAAAAACGTCCTAATGAAGAAGATGTTGCTTGTGTTATGAGATTTCAAGATGCTTCTGTTGCTTCTGATGTTAAACTGTGATGACTAGCTACTCATCACAAGGGATTTTCTGTGTTGCACCCTAGGCACTTTTCAGCTTTATATCATAGGACTCTGGGTTAAGCAAAACCAAATCTGGATCTGAACAACGCTTCATCCTAGACTCCAAATTTGGAGGTGTGGTGGAAGGGAATCACTAGGTTCCTTCCTTAGGGAGGAAGACGTGGATTCTGTATGCAGGAAAGAGAATACATCGGGAAAAGTAGCCAGGGTAGGGGTTAGGGCTATGTAGCCACACTTCCACTTTCTTTCAGGGTACACAGGAGCTTCACGTTTTCCCGGCTTGCTGAAGTTAAGCATTTCCATGAAGCTATTTATTTGTCTTTAGACTTTTGAACAGAAGTGATATGTGTCCCTTCTAGGCTGAAGTCTTTCATTGCCATGGTGATCATAAAAGAATGCATTAACCTGTGGGCACCGTGAGATTGACTGCTGATCCCTGGGCCACCGTCCAAACCTGCAGCAGACTTTGCGTGGCTGAGAAATCAACGTGTGGTAGAGAAGCCACTAAAAGTTCTAGTTATTTGTTACTGCAGTGTAACCAAGCCTACCCGGGCCCTCTCATCCTACATAGTACCATAAGCAAGTGCATTTTCTTCTATTTTAACAGCGCAGAAATGGGGACATAGGAAGTTTAAACAAGCCTCCTAAAGTACCGCATCCAGGGAGGGGCAGGACCAACATTCAAATCCAGCTGCCTGGCCCTCAAGCACATGCTCTGAACCTCTCTGTTCCCACACTCCACAGAGAAGAAAGAGGAAGAAAAGTAGGGGGATGCAGAAAGAGGAAAGGAGGGCAGGGACAGCTAAAAGCAGGCCACAGAAGCATTGTTTTAAAATAGCTCTAAGTCCGCAACCTACCCTCAAAATATGGCAAACATATGCCTAAAATATGAAAATGTAAAACCCGAGCTTTCAGATGAATGTGTTTGCAGTTCTCTTTCATGGCCTGGACACTTATGTGAAGCAGAGTAACTCATCAGTATAAGGGTGAGAAAGCCCGTATCTGAGTTCTGATCTGTAACGCTCTCTGCATCCTTCGTTATATCACTTAACTTTCTGCTTATAACATGTATTGCTTTATATATTTTTTTAAACTAATGAGGTACCAGATCTACTCAGCAAGATGATTGGCAAGACACCTGGGAGAGCTACTTCATCCACCTATTTCTTCCACTCATCCACCCCCCTACCCTCCCTCTCATTTTCAAATCAACTTGCGAGCAGACTGTTCTTGCCAAATTCCTTAGGTGAAATTGAAACGTGATTTCACTTGTTCCAAAGCTTACAGAGACTCTAGTACCTTTCAGCCACACGGACCACCTAGCTATAAATCCCTCTGGAATGCTATGCCCAGGGCTCATTAGGGTGGAAACAAATAAGTTTGTATAAAGCTCTTAAATAACTTGAAATTTGCTCTCTGTACTCGCCTCTAACTTTCAAATTTTCCATGAAGAACAGAATCTGAAAGTATTACTAATTTTTTTAAAGGAAAGTGTGAGGGCCAGTTCAAAGATATTAAAGATATTAGACAAGGGGAGAATGATAAAAAGTAATATAAATATATGATACTAGTCAAGTAGTTGTATTCATTTTACACTGGATATGTACAAAATTAATTTTAAGCAGTATTTAAAATGTAAATGGAATGAAAACCAAATATTTACATTATAATAAACACTATACATTTGAGTAATAGCCCAAACAGATACTTGTTCAACTTGCACAATTTTGCCTAGTTCTGAAGATGGATAATTTTTGCAGAATCAGGGTCCAAAAGTTCACCTTGCAGCCATCTTCCTAAGAACTCCTGAGGCATGGCCTATTTTATACTGCACACCTCAGGACTACAACATCTATTTATATTCTGGCTAAACTCCTTATGTCATTTGAATTTTTTAAAAAAACTTTGTGAATTTAGGGACAACAAAGTTGAGTGAATTACACCCCCCTCTCAAACAGATTCCAGGATCTACTTTCCCCTACGTAGAAAACATTGCTCCAGAGAAATCAGGAAATTTCATGAGAATCTGTGTTACATTCTGCAATTTTAGGCAAATCATATTACTGTTACATGATCACACCAAAAATTTCTTCATGACTAAAAATGTGATTCGCAAGTTTTATCACAAATATGTCTCAGTAGAGTAGAAGCTCAAAGAGAGAACTTTGTGGACTCCTTCTTGGAGCTTGTGGTGTGTTCTGATCTCTAATATGATTACTACAATGCTCAGTATTCCTCTCTTTCCATGATGAAAAAGAAAGTGGGTCTGAGTCAGAAATACCAATTACATTCCTGGGCTTGCCTCTAAGAGCAAATAGTGTTGGCTGCCTTCCCAATACACTTTCTCCACTTTTGCTTACTGATAGAATCTTCATGCTGTCCTGGAGAGCAAGGTGCCCAGCTCAGTACCTGATTTCCCAGCTTCCTTTGCAGCTAGGTGAGGGCCACATGGTACCATCCAAGCCAAAGGGATTTAAGCCCAAGGTCTGCTTATGCTGATGTTAAGCAGTGCTTATACCGCTTCCTCTTCCTTCTTGCCTTGACTGTGACATGATGATTGGAATTCCTATAACCATTTGGGGACAATGAAAGAAAGGTCAAAATAGTCTCAGATACACAAATGTAGACACTGTTGAGCTGATAAGACAACACCAGCAAAGATCTTTTCCTGATTTCTTTCTATATGAGAAAAATAAACTGTTTAAGCCACTGAAGTTATATGTTATCTTCAGATAACAGTCCTGATAATTACCTCTCCTCAGTCCAGTCTTTTGTGTGTCAGGAAGATTCCAAAGCTTTTTGTATACACTTTAGTAGAAACCGAGAACAAGGATGCCTGATGCATTGTTCAGATCAGCTGTCCTGCCACCTGTCTCGCTAATGAGCCACCTCAAGAATTTTTGCTGTCAACTATAAAATCAGCATTGCCATAAATAAGTATTTATAATCTTCCAAAAACTGCCTATCCCCAAAACTCAACCCTAAATCTGCCTGAAGTAGTCATCTATCTGTAAGGATGACAGATTCTCTCAATCCTGCATCTTGCTTCCATGGCACTAGACTGAACTTTAAGGACCAATCGGCTGTGAAAGGATATTACACAGAGGGAGAAACACTGAGGGGACAATTATTCCAGATGATTAAGTGGAAATTCAGCTTTTGACAAAGGTCTGAGCTCAAGGATTTAGCCGTATATTAAACATGGGATGCAATTTCTATGGAAAGATGAACCATGTAATTTAGGGAAAACGGAAGTGCTGTCTCCATTTCTGATACAATGAGAGTCAAAGACCATGAAATACACCGCAAACAGCTGCTGAGCTAGATGTGAAAATCAATGCATAGGATGGAGCTAAGAATGAATAACAATAACAATTCATTAAGCACTGGCTCTGAGACAGGAACATGAGTTTACATCTGTCTTTCTCGTTTAACCCTCACAGCCATCCTCTACAGAAGTCTCTAGTATTTGCATTTCATAGATGAGGAAAGAAAGACGTGGCGAGGTAACACGACTTGCCTGAGCTTATGCAGGTAGCACAAAGTGAGGAAGGACTCAAACCCAGGTCCGTCTGATACTGGAGCTACACACTCAGTGTTGATCTGTAGCCACTTAGTATCCAGCTCAGAGTCTCGCAATATTTCCAAGCATGAAGACCTCTTTTTACCCATCGTTCCTTTAAAATTCTCTTGTTGAAAACACACATAGTGCTGAAAGTACCGTGCAGTCAATAATGCTCTTAAATGACTGTCTTATGTTTATTATCCATGTTCATCTGGGAAGTTGCAGTTCACATACATGGGACCTAATATTCACAGACTCCGAAGACATTGTTTGCTGAACATTGGAATTTCTGGACTCTTTGATACATTTTTTCAGGCTCCCCAGGGTGGAAGTTGTATCAGTTCTTGTTCTCAGAGGACATGCCAAGACAAGATTACATGTGAAGATTCACTGAGGGAAGTTTCTGGGAAGGACAAAGGGGATAGAATTGTTTCTGACTGGGAGATAGCTCCGTGGCACAAGTGCCTGCCTGCCAAGGGCAAGGTCCTGAGTTCAATTTCCGGTACAAAAAACAGAATTGTTTCTGACCAATACCTAAGCCCAATCTGGAAAGGAGGGAGGGAAAAAAGGATGGAGTGTCTGTGCTGTCAGACTGAAATACGATTCTGAGAAAGTGCTGGCCAGCCAGCCGACGGGCAGCCAAAACTGCCCCCTGGAGGAATCCCCTTTCGAGTCAGCCCCAGCGCCCCTGCTGGCCAGATGTCGGTAAAGCATACGTCTCGCAGCCAGTGGTTTTCTAAGTGGAAACAGCGTATCTCCAAGGTGCTGCAGATTAGGAATCCCGGATATAAGCCAATGCTTTCATTTTTCAGATAAAGAAAATGAAGCCCAGTTTCATTCAGCCACATAATTGGGATGATAATTTACTTGGCCCAACTCTTGTCAACAACTGCTTTAAGCACTCTGGAATTAAATTCACCTACAGAGTGAAATACTTTGAGCGAGTTGTTTGCCTTCTCTTAGCCTCCCCATCCTTCTAAAATTAGAATGATAACAGCATCTCTCTCATAAGACGGTGGTAAGTTTTAAAAGAGAAAAAAATGTGCAATTGCTTAGCATGGTACCTGCTGTGTACTAAGCACACAGCAAACAGTAAAGAATAAACTTCCAGTCCAATGTCTTTCTACTAGTCTAGATTAATTAAAATGCAAGTTATGTCCTCTCACTTTCTTCCCAATTTATCCTCTGCATTCATTGAAAGATATTCCAGTCAGAAGTGAATCATTCCTAAATTACTCCCTATTTTTGCAAAAGTCTCTAGTGTTTAAGAATACTGTCAAAATTCCAAAGGTTCTAAGTTAGGTGGCCACTCTGCTCAGAAGAGCCAAATACATCATAGATAAACCATTAGAATAGTCTCAGGAATGCAGAGTCAAGAAGTACTTAGAGTTGAATCATTTAATGCTTTCAACTTTAATTCAGTTAAGTTTTATGCAAGACCAAAATAAGCCTCTGATATTTAAAATCCAAGTCAATGCCTTAAAATATTTACTAAAATGGAAGGGAACAAATCGATGCTGCTCCGCCAAGGTCAGGAAGGAGCATGTGCATTCTTGGAGAGTCCTCGCCACCCCAGGAGCTGGCGCTGGCCTTTCCCCATAAGGCAGGGCGAAGCAGTCAGAGCCAGACCCAAAGCCAGCTCATCTGGGTGCTGGGAGAGAATGAGGAATGAGGCTTTCATTAAAAAGCCATTTGCTGTTGTGTCCAGTGAAGGCTTGACTTGAAGGCTCCTCTCCTCTCAGCCTTTGAAAAAAAGCAAAAACCTAAAAAGAGTGCACGGGCACAGCAGTGAATGTCATGGGCGCTGCAGAACTACGTGCTTTAAGATGACTGAGATGCTGGGGAAAAGGAGAAACCACGGGGCTGCATGTGTGAGGGGGCAGGGAGGGGTCAGGGAGCCCTGGATTTTCTGGTCAGTTTTTCTGTTAAGCTAAAACTGGGTCCATTTGAGTCATTTGTAGGGAAGTGGATGCACCCTGAGACCACAGTGTTCGGTGAAATAAATCAGACACAGAAGCTTCAATATCACATGGCTCTCTTATAAGAGAAACCCAAAATGTAAATGCAGAACAAAATGGTAGATACTGCAGAGAGGAGGAAGTGGGCAGATGGACCTTTTGCAGAAAGGCCGGGGAGCGGGATGCAAGGGAGGAGAGGAAGCGGGGAGCGCAGGGGACGAAAGCAGGAACTGAGAGGCGCTGTGCACCGGCTCCCCGGTAAAGACTGTGATCATCATGCCCTGCAAACAGGGGCCAAGAAAAAAGACCATTAATCAAAATATGAAAAAACACACTGAGTAAAAGAAACCATACCCCAAAGGCCACATCTATGATTCCATTTATTTGAAATGCCCAGAAAGGCAAGCCTGCTGAGACAGAGAGCAGGTAGCACGGGAGGCCAGGGAAGGCGGGAGTGGGGGCACTGCAGAGGGTGTCGGGTGAGTTCAGGGCTCTGGACTCAGTGGGGAACCTCCGAAGACATCAAGCCACCGGGCTGTACACCTCAGAAGAGTGGGCTTTGTATTATGAGAATTCTATCTCAGTATTACAACAGTAGTGCACCAGATGTAATGAATATCACTTCTTTTTACATTTGACCAAGAGACGGGGAAAGGTAAGAGAGTGGTATTTGCATGGAAAGGAACCAGCTAAAGCATGTCTCTCTTCTTCCTGGGGCCTCACTGGCCACCTTCTGGTGGGCTCAGACGATGCTGCTGAACCTGGTCTCCACTGTCCTATCCCTTCACAGTTACTGCACCGAAATATGTTGAAAGGGATCCGTGGCCCTTCTATACAAATAGATTCTTCTGTGGTCCTTTGTCTCTCCTGTTTGATTTATCTACTAACTACACTTACCTGTTAGTGTTTGATTGTTCTTTGCACTCCCCTGTGTTCACACTCTTTCCACTGCACTATGCTCATTACTTCTCTTTTATCTGCTGTTCTTGTAGATTGATAGACATTTGATACTAGGTATTTAAAGAGAGACAGACGGCTGGGTGGATGGATGGGTGGATGGACAGATGGACAGACAGACAGACACCCTCTGGGTAGGCTGGTTGTCCTTCAATCATTTATCCTTCTTTGTAGCCACTCATTCATCCATCTACACATCTATTCATTATCTGTCTCAGGAATCCCTACCATTTTTACAGTAAAGGGCTCATTTCCCAGCACCAGCACCAGAAAAACAACTCCCTCAAAGAAAGAACCCTAATTTTCTCCTATGAGCTGATGTCAGGAGCAAGTGAAGATCTTCATTTCATAGTATTTCTAGCTTCTGTTGCCTGAAAGGGAGCTAAACAGCTGTCCATCAGAGCCACCTAGTTAGCTGCCTCATGGTACATTCCCTCAGCATCTGACAGTGAACGCTTACAAAGGGGGGTATCTCATTGCCTGCACAGTGATGGGTATTGAAATGTGGGCCTTAAGTAGTGTGGCATCCTTTAAAATTTATCATATTTACATTTATTGACATTTATGGACAAAAACTTGATGTGTTCTAACACCAAATATCTCCCCTATAATTTCTTCCATTGGAAGAAAGCAGATAGAAGATTATTTAGTCAGTAGACACAAATAGCAATTTGGAGGGGTGTATTTATTAGAGATAGAAATACAAGCATCAGGTACCTTAGCAATATCCCTATCTGTCTATGAGCTAAGTAAGAACTGACCTGGAGCTAAGTCATCCTTAGGTTTCTCTGAGGAAACTCCACAAGGAGGCCTTCCACTCCCCACCTGCTCACTAACTCTTCGCCCAACTTCTAATTCAAGGGCCACCTCCTCTTGGGAGAGCAATGTTCCTTCAGGTCTCTGGTTCTGGCTGTCTCTTTTCTGTACACCATGCACAGACAGACTACTTTTTTTTAACACTGAGTTGTCATAACTTATATTCTTACCTCTGCGTAAGTAGGCTGTGAGCCTCTTTAAAAATCATTTGCCTCTGAATCTCCAGGGGAACGTGGAATGCCTGACGTGTAGTAGGTAGTGGGTAAATTTTTGCTGAGTCAATTTGTTAAGCATGAGTAATCAGATTCCGCTTCTGAAGATGGTAGAAGAGAAATTAGATTTACTTTCCTAACTTTAACAACTGAAAAACTGAACAATATGTCAGCAAATCTCTCCTGATATTGGAAACAAAGGACAAAGAGCACCGTACTTGTGAGAAGGGAAGCAGCAGGGTGCATCTCATCATCACCCCAACTTCCTGCGGGAGGCGCACTGCGGGTGGTCTGGAGTTAGAGAAGCCTGCTGTTGCTTAAAAACTGTGAAGCAGAGTCCCACGGAGGAAGTATAAAAGAGCCTCCCAGACCTGCATGGACATCCATGGGGTCTGATGACACTAAGACGCTTGTCCTTTGGATGGAATGCCCCAAAGTCAAGCAGGGACCAAGGGCTTGTGGTCTTTACATGTCTCAGTACACAGGATCCGGAAGTGTTCTACTCTCCTTTCCCTTATGCAAGGAAACAAAAGAAGACCCTTCACTGGTCACCTAAACATTCAATAGAGACTCCTGAAAACTCACCCCTTAGTAGTGGGACCAAACCATCCCTACTGTAAGGGTTAATCTGTGTCCACTCTAGCAAGGATTAGAACTGAACCTTGAATACCAAACTGAACTATAAATAATTTGACTGTGGAACAAAGGCGAGGCACTGAAGAACAAACCTAAATTCATTTAAATAGTATTTCAAATATTCCAAAATTCATTCCAATATTATCTGACTTGAAGCCAGGAAAGGTGGCGTGTGCCTGCAGTCCCAGCTTCTAGTACTCTGGAGCTTGAGGCAGGAGGATCGCTTGAACCAGGAGTGTGATACCAGCCTGGACAATATAATAAAACCCAGTCTCAAAAAAACAAACAAAAAACCCCATACAACATTGTCCATCTGTGAAAACAGACCCAGAAAGACAGAGATGATGAAATTAGTAGAAAAGAACATTGAAACAGGTATTATAACCACATACAAGTATTTGGACAAAAGTCAACTTAACAAAGATTAAAAACAAAATATACCCTGACAGCCAAATATAACTTATAGACAGGTATACAATACTTAAAATTTAAAATATCAAACAAATGGATGTGGCTAATAAGCCAATGGTAAAAATGAAACCTTAAGCATCACTTAATTGAACTCAAATAAAAGTGGCAAGGACGGGAAAGATAACAATGAACAGGTGAAAAAATATAAAACAAATAACAAGATAAGAGACATAAACCCATCTTTCAAACTGTATGTTTACAATGTGTGCAGGTAATTGTTCACAATTGTATTTCAATAAAGTTGATTTAAAAGTACAAAATTCTCCTGTACCCCATTGTTCAAGTCCTGTGATCTACTCGCACCCTGTAGCTTCTCTCTCACACTTATTGGAAGCCCTGCAGTATTCTCAAACCTATCCTGCAGAATCCCTAGGGCCTGGAGACCTCCTTACCTGCAGTCGGTGCTCACCTTCAGGTGCCTATGTCTAGCCATTCCTGAACTCTGGGCAATGTCCCAGAAGGTAGCTGCTTTGCATCCATCATGATAAATCCTGAGTCTCCCATGTCCCTGAATCTCTAACCCTGCCTGTATTTTTAGCATGATTCCTGAGGATAGTTCTAAGCTTTAAAAAATGGTATTCTTTCTTTCTTCCTGCCCGTGACTGAAAGTGGTTTGTGGACTAGAGATTCAGGCCGTGTCTCACCTTAATTCTTCCAGAAGGTGATTCTCAAATCAGTGGTGGAGCTGGTGAGTTTTTGTTGTTCTTTCCCTCAGTTTGCTTGGCCAACTTCATCTGTAGGTGAAGCGCATTCATCTTCCTCTCTCTGTTAAGAAAATCGTGCTGACAGGGGGCCAACTCGATTCCTTGCAGAGCAGCTTTAGTTTACTGGCCAGTAATGATCTTTATTTTTCCAAAAATCTTTCTCTGGGTCAACAGTGTGGCTGAATGAGCTATTCTGCACTTGCTAAACAGTGGTTCCAATAATTTGACCCCTCTTAGATTTAAGGGTTTCGCTTGCTAAATAAAAGGTTCTTAGCAAGGAACTGTTCAGGAAAATTGCTGAACCCAAAAGCTATTATGAAACTGTGGAGAACTCAAGTTATTTTCTGGATAAAAAGAAAACTAAAAGCAAAAAATTTATAAAGCTAGCAAGGGAACAAAGCCATCGGAGTGCAATGTTTTGTGGGTAGAGCTGCTGCTCTACCGCGTCCTATTTTCACGTCAACCCTTCTTTCATTTAAACTGTAGGCAGAAAGGGATCCAAATTTTATGTGACAGCTTCGGGCTTCCTTTCCTGAATAATAATTACAAAGTTGTTACAAGCTAGCCTCCACCAGGGTTGGTAATCTTCTACAGGCAATGTTCTGCTCAAGATCTCTAACAGCATCAGACAAGATACTTCATGCGTATAATTACAAGTACACCCATATCTCCCAGGTTATTAAGACTATCTTTCAAACTGTTCCATTTCAATAGATCTATCCTTATCCTTCCCAAGGTTTTCAAAATCTGTTAGAATCAAATGTGATGGCTTGGGAAAGGCTTTTGTAAATTTCAAAGTTAGACACAGAAGTTGGCTTTTGGAATATATATTATATATCATTAATATATAATTAATTATATACATTAAAAACCTGCCGGATTGTGAATGGTTTGAGTAGTCAGTTCATACACAAAGCTACACAAATGTCATGCAAACATATGAAAAATGCTCGATTTCACTTATAACAAAAGCAATGTAAATTAAAATTATACTAAGATACCATTTCTCAACTATCATATTAGACAAAAAAGTAAGCTTGGCAATGCAATATATGGTAAGGTTATGGGGGGAAAGTATTTTCATGTGTTGTTGGTGGTAGGGGAAATGGTGTAGTCTCTATGGAGAGGAACTCAAAATTCCTATCAAAATTACATATGTATTGGCCCTTTGGCCCAACAGCCTCACTGCTTTGAAATTTATTCTGAAAATACATTTTCACAAATATCAAAAATGTACAAGTTATTCATTAAGTATTTTTGTAATAAATAATATTACAGTTGCCCATCCATGGAGTTTGAGTAAAGTATGGTCCATCCACATTTGTATAAGAAAAAGAGGAAAATTAATTTATAGATTTCTTTATTTGTGTAAAAAGAAATACAGAAAAGCTAAAAGCTAATGACTATAGCTGGTCCATGAAGGATTGGATGGGTGATACATGAGGGTAAAGGTGTAAGATTTCTCCCAATAGAACTATTTTAAATTTAAAATTTTGAGCTATGTAGATATTCTATATATTCAAACCATAAAACTAAGTAAAAGTAAAAGAAAATCTCAACATGGAATGCAGAAAGACACAAATCTTATACAGGTAACAGAGCCACACAGAAGAAACGAGTTAATCTGATGACTTGTAAGTAGTATAGTTAGACTGTATATTTTTAATAGAGTATATCTTAAGACAAAAAGAATTTCAGGGCTGGGGATATAGCTCAGCAACACAGCAGCTGCTTAGCAAGTGCAAGGTCCTGAGTTCAAGTTCCAGTACAAAAAGAAAAAGAATTTCAAGGAAATCTTAAATTTTACTGAACAGGTTTATTGTTAATAGTATTATTGTGTATTGTACTCCTGAAACTAATTTTTGCTCTAGGTAAGCATACACTTTTGTGTTGGAAACTTGATATTTTCATTGTGGGTTAAGAAAATGCATATATGGAAATAGGGGGGGTTGAAGTTTTGGATTGGTTTTTTTAATTAAAGTATCATTATGAATTTATCATTTAATTTTTTGATATCTCATTCTATAAAGAGTCTCAGAAGCGCTGGTATTCAATACCAATTATCGCAGATGGTACTCATTCCTTATTTCTGGGCTTCTTAGGGATATGGCTGCCTCCAGATCTGGGACAGAGAAGTGAAAGTTGATACTGAGGCATCTTCTATCATATAACAAGGAAAAGCTCAAAGATTAATGGGGCCATGTCAATAACAACCACAAAAAGATGACTCAATAGTGATGTTCGAAAAAGAAAGGGAAGCAGAAGACCTTTATGAAAAATATCAAGAAATAAAGAAAGGATAAGGAAAGGAGAGAGATTAATTTTACATCTTTAACAAAGTAATTGAATAAGGAAGTATAACGAATAGCTCCTGAAACTACTGGATGGAAGGTTGTGGGAAACCAAGACATTTACACATTCTCAAAGTATCTTGTTACTTATTACAAGGGGAAAGTAACCTCAGCGATGAAGAGATCTTTAGTCATCACATTTGTGGAGAAGGGCATTCTTTAGTTAATCTTTCAATGTATTGCCTTAGGTATAACCGGACCTAGGTGGTTGTGTTCTGGAGGAAGTCTGACAAACAGCTTTGTAAGCCCTGGCGCCAACACTAAATGTTTTGCTGTGTTATGTAGAAAAGGAATGGTGACAGGATGTCTATGTAGTCAAGTCTCAGGCCTATGGTAATCGAGTTGTATTGTTCTTGCTAAAACGGTTAACATCCACCCGGTGGCCCAGGCGCCTCTCTTGTTTCATCTCAATAAAAGGTTATGGAAGAGGTGATTGGGGCTGCAGTCAGGAGAACTGTAGCCCCGGATCCCAGGACATTGTCTCTCGTGTATTTCTTTTTCTTCTTACTTTTTTTTCATCCACGGGTACCTCGTTTTTGGGACCTGTTCACCCTGGACAGAAACAGATATTAGACCAACACACATTGACCAAGTGATCCATCTTTGCTTCACAATAATAGTGTGAGCACCTGACATGAGTAGCTTCTGGTGCAGTGCAATGGGACCTCACAGATGGTGTCCTCCAGCCAAAAACATCTAAGGAGAATCTAGTAAGGAATAATAAGAAAAATCCAGGGTGTGAGACGTTCTGTAAGACAACCAGCATGGACTCTTCTGAAAGGTCAGTGTTTTGTGGCTGAGGGCATAGAAGTTCTGTTTTGATTTAAAACAGAGTTGAGAGACATCATAAGAAAACACAATGCATAAACTTTGACTGGATCCTAGATCAAAAGAAATGAAAACAGGAATAAAATATACTTTTAGGCAAAAATAGGGAAATTTGAATACAGATGGAATATTAAAATATGTTCAAAAATTGTTGACTTTCATGCAATAAAATAATGGTGTTGTAAATGGAGGAGAATGTCATTTTTCTTAGGAAATGCCTACTGAATGATTGAAGCATGAAATGTCACAACATCTGCAACTTCTTTTCATACCGTTTAGAAAATACCAATCTACCTATCTGCACAAAGAAAGCACAAATGTGACAGAATGCTGACAACTGGTGAATTTAGACCAAGGATGTGTGGGTGTTCATTGTTCTGTTGCTTCCATTTTTCTGTAATTTGAAATACGTCAAATAAAATGTTAGCAAGAGAAAATGCTACCTGTTACCTACCAGATGCTCCCTGTTTTCCAGACTGTAGCATGGGCTCCACCCTCGCAGTCTAAGATTGGGAAAGAAAGGGGCTCCTCTTCAGATGCAGACAAAGTTCCTATCAGTACAGTTGGGCTTTGGAGACGCCTTGTTCCATGGCGGTTCACTGCTTCAGTCTTAAACTCATCCTGTCCTTTCCCTGATAAAAACTACTCTTTCCTGCTTACATATTGATTTTTTTTATTCATGGTTTTACTTATTTTTATTTCTTAAAATTCATCTTAGTAGCTTCTCCCTATGATACTTAACTACATCTGCACAGAATTCCAAACCCGGAAACACTAGTTTCAACACTATCCATTTATCTCTGTAGAAGTTTTTATAAAGCAAATGATGAGGAGATCACATGTGGAGAATGTGGAAGAGATGATGAGATCACATCTTCAAGTGTAGGAAAATGTCACTGGGGATTAAGGAGGATATAGGCTGAAGTCAATCCTTAAAATTTCCAAAAAAGTCAGGGACATGTCTGCCGATCTTAATAGGTAGGGCCCCCCATGGACTTTTGATACGATAGGCTCGCTGCCCAGAAAGCCAAGCACAGCACAGTGATTGGGTAGGAGTTTGTGGACACTATCGAGCCTGTCCACCAAGAGCCTTACATCTTCACGAGTGAAGTACAGGGCAAAGCCCTCGCCCTTCAATACATCAGTGTAAGGCGTCTACAACTGGGGAAGAGAAACAGAGAATTGGCCCAGCGGAGCAGGGTTTTGCAACTTCAGTGTTGGAAGCAGCAACACAAATTCTACACATGCGATCTGTATCAAACACGTGAGGACCTGTGGACAGACTCCACACTGGCGTGGCTGCCCTGCCCTCTCTCCTGAGCAGAGACTAGGCGTCGACTCAGCCTCCTGCAGAGTGCATGAGGTTGGGAATCTGGAGTCACCAGAGCAAACATCTTCTTTGGTGCAGCAATGTGTGCAGTGAACAGAATTCTGTCCTACGAGGAAGTGGACCTGGTCTGCTAGAACCGTTTATGGTGTGGCACACACCCGACAAAGGACGTAGGGTGGGCTCTGGTAAGAGCACCCAGCTCTTCTCACTAAGGATGTGCTGAGGGAAGCTTCTCGGGCAGCTTTGGTCCACCCCCATCCCCAAATTGCCCTTGTGGCCACAGACTCCTTGTGAAAGAGCCTCAGTCTTCCCCCCAGCATGTCTCAAACTCCAGCTGTCACTGAACTCTGTCTTACACATGATTCCCACAGGAGCCTTTGGGTCCTTCTGACGCATCCCACAAGACAGCAAGCGTGGATTTGTGAGAACAGAGTTTCTCTGTCTCTAGCCCAAGCACTCTGGCCCTGCTTCTCTGCAGAACTGCGGCCCCTCATCAGCATCAGCAATGGAATTCTCAGCCTTTTGCCATCAAGAGGAGATTTTGAAGCTCTTGGTGGCCAGAAGAGTCACTTGGCTCTTGTGGTCTCTTACAAAGCAGATCGATCAAAGAGAGATTGTGGTGACCACGCTTCCTGTGCAGCCCCACTAACATCCCTGGGGCCGGAGGTCAAGCTGTTACTCTAACCACTTCATGCCCAGCATCAGGTGGGGACACGAGGTGTTCTGCTCACTCTGAAATGCTGTCAGAGCACTTAGAGTCAAAGCCATAAACCAGGGTGTCAGGGAGGAACTTGGAGACATCCTGTGGGTTGCCTGGAACTGCTCCTGGGCTCTGTTAAGTGTGTGTCACTGGTGCGCAGGAGCTGATTATTAGGAATGCGTTATTAAGTGTTTGGGAGCTTTGTGAGCCAGTCAGTGGTTGCTGTCTTGAAATTGGCCTTATGGGATTATTTACACCAAGGAAATTAGCAAGTGCGAAAGGTTACAGCTCCTCCTCCCAGCCCCAGTTGGTTAAATGCTTTCTGGCACATTACTATCGGTGGCTGTAACCTAGTGCACTACAGCATAGTGGTTAGGCACCTGGGTTTTACAGTCAGGCTGATGTGAGGTAGAAGCCTAGCTTGGTTTAGTACATTACTTAATTTCCATTTCCTATAGTAGAAGTGAGGTGTTTCTAATGCTATTATTGGATGACCCTGATTTCCCGTTCTCACATTTCCGCTTGGAGAACTATGATGAGGGAGACCTGGCTTTTCCCTGGTCATCAAGGGGGAACGAGTGTTTCTTGGCTGGTGGCTTTAGGAGACTCTCAGCATGGGTGACAGACATCCCCGCACGTGGCTCCAAACCTCTCGGTGCAGGTAGCTGCCGGAACACATACTCAGTACAGCGAGCCAGGAGAGGACGGGCGCAGAAGGGCTGGCCTCCTTCCTCTACGAGTGTTTCCCAGATTTTTCTTCCAGCTGTGTGCCCAGCTAAACCCGGGATTTATTTTAGTATGGAAGAAGAGTCCAATAAAAGATACCGGGAAGGAAATTAAATTAAATTAACATTAGATTCAGCACTTGGCTTGTAGTAAGTGTTCTGTGGATAACACCCAGAGGTATCTTCTTATAAAAAGCATCCAAGGGACTCTGTACCTTCCTGTCTGTACCTATAATTACATTTATTACTATTTTTGAGTGTTCCATATTCAATCCAAACTTCCTTAAAAGCATAATCTGCTAAGAGGAAGACCTGACTGCTGGATTAGCTCCCATGACTGTTGCACGTACAGGTCCCACTGGAAGCGGGGAAGGGACTGAGGCATTTTAATCCAGCAGGAGACTGGGGTTGTGGGTTTAGAGATGATGTCCACAATGTGCACATGCAGGAGGCGGGGCCTGAAGGCAGGCAGAGACCAGAGAGGAGGGCACTGAACGGAGGCGGGCAGTCGTGGGTGCCTGCTCAAAGGCCATCTAATTCCTGAAGCGTGCCAGAGAGCTTTTTAAAATGAAACTGAAGCTGGACCTTTGCTTTTTTCTATCGAATGAAATCTTCCCCTCACATTCTTTTTCTTCTACTTAGCTAAGACATTTTCTAGGCACTTTTCTTGATCTGCCAAACTTGACGGTGTCCCCTGCTAGAGGGAGGGTCTGCCGTGGGCCACCTGTATGGCCCTGAGTACCTCCTTCTGACTCCGTGTTCCAAATGTAAACAGAGATGACAGTAGTGCCTGTCTCATAATGCTGCCGTGAGGGTTAAATAAGCAAACGGACTCAAAGCCTGGAAACAGCCTGGTGCACAGTGCGAAGAGGTCTGGTTATCGTTATACTTCATTCCCGTCCGTATCGCACGGTACGATGGATTTTCTAAAGGCAGGGATTTTTGTCTCATCAACACAAAGATGTCAGAATGATAGGCATGGTCTTCTTAATATGTTCTCCCTGGAGATTAAGAAGGTCACTCCCCTGTACACCTTCTCCAGTGTGGTATGATTTCACTGATGATGACTAAGAAAGTTCCTGGGTTTCCCTGAGTTCAGTTTAGATTCTGTAGCATTTTCCTGTGCCATATAGTAGCAGAAAGATCAACTCGTTCCTTTGTTCATTCAACAAACGCTATGCTAATTACTAAAGATATGCTGAAGCACAGGGCAGGGCCTGTCCTTAAGGACCTCAGGGCTTTGTGGGACAGCAGAGGCAAAGCAGTGCTGACTGTCATCTGTAACATCTGTCGTCATCCAGCTAGCGCGTAACAGTGAGGAAGGACATTTAACACAATGTTCCTTGAGCTAAATGACTGAGACCCAACTCAGGCTACTTTATAGGAAAGTCTAAATCAAAGGAAAGGAGAATTTATTGGCTCATTTATTGATTCACATATTCAACAAGAAGTAGCTGAGCTTTCTGCAGTAAAATAGTGAAGCATTTCAAAGCTGGATCTGCATCTTTAGAAATCCAGCTCTCTCAACTCCTTGACGTAGCTTCTTCTGGGTTGGGTTTGCTCGAGGCAGGCGTCCCTGCATGGCCCCTAATGTCCACAGGTCTGTCTCCTGGTCCAGCCCCCTCGGCTGAAATAGAGAGCATCTTTCCCATCCCTCCAGCAGAAGTCCTCAAGCAAGTGCTCTTCAGTCAGGATGAGTTACGTGGTCATCCCTGAGCTACTCACTGGGGTTGGCCATGGGATTTTAAGATCAACACTTGCCCTGTGTGTGTGTGGGGGGGTTCCACCCTCCCAACCTTATGGACTAAAATGTGGGAGGAGTGATTTCTTCAGGGCAGAGTGGGACACTTTATAAAAAAGACACTGAGAAAGTTGAAGCATAAGATTGTCCCCAACTTCAGATCCACTCATTGGTCCAGAGGACGAGGTGGGGGCAGAGTTTCAAGGAAAGCTTCAAGAAGGAGTTGATGTTTGGGGCAAGATTAGGAGGCCACTGAAATTCAGCTGACAGGCCAGAGAATTCAAAGCAGGGGCAGAACATGCGTAAGGGTGTACACACATGTGGCGTGTCAGCTTGACTACAGAGACTGCGCGTGGGCTCAGGGTACACTTCGCGGAAACACACCCATGAGGTGAGGAAGACAGACAAGCCCAAAACTGCACGAGGGCCCCTGTGTGCCCTGTGTGGGCACATGCGTCTTCCTATCTTACGAAAACCTCTGCATGTTCTTTTATTTACATGAAATGAATGAATGTAACACAAAAGATAATTAAAAATAGAAATGTTTTATTGATTAACCAAGTCATTGCGTGGTGCAGGGCTCTGAGAAGTACTTAAGGGTCTGAAGCTGAAAGGGACACTGAGTAAGTGAAGTCGTTCTGTCAGTTGTACCCATAGAGCGCGGTACCTAGTACACTTCAGCTCTCCATAAACTTGAGCTGTCACATCAGTGGCTGTCATCACATCGCTGTCGTCACTGCAATCAGTGTGTTGTTGCCTCAGCCTCAGCTTTTTAGGCCGCAGACTTAGCTCCGCGAGCCTCTCAACAGTCGGCTCTATCACTGGTTCTCTCAGTTTTGGGGCAAGATTTGGAGCTATGTTTAATTCGGACACTTTTTCTTTTTTGCAGATTTATGCCCAACTTAGCAGGCAAAGAAGCTTAAAATGAGCACTTGGTGACTTGCCAAGTAAGAAGCATAAATCAAGGGTTTGTATCTGAAAGTCTCGGGGAAAGAGTCCCACAGAAGCCTCATGGGAAGTGGGCTTTTGCTCGGTGAGGGTTATCTGTCGTCAGAGGAAGACCCAGGTTAGCTTGGTCTCTGAGCCCCTCCACTTGCCCACCTCCCACCCTCGCTGGGCTGCCTGTGTCTTTCTCCCAGAGGCCCTGAGAACATACAGAATGCCAGAAACTCATGCCAACCACTCCTCTTGGGATGATTGCTTTTAATCAGTATTAAATTGACATTAGAAGCACAAGGTTGTAGAGCTAAACGGTAACAGGGAATAACAGGGAACAAAACATTGAGAGAGTCAGTGGCATATGGACCTGGAATTCCATCCCTGCTGAGAATCGCTGCCCTTTGCGGCTCCCCATCACATCAAGTGTTCAGAGGGGCCAAGGTCCTTCTGCTTTACATCCACAGAACCCTCAGCTGAATGCCTTATGGCCCCCTGTGGCCTGCCTTAGCACCTCAACTTTGAGCTTTTCTGAGTTGTTTTGAAACCTAATGTTTACACTCCACTTCTTTAATAGAAGGGAAGTATCAAAACAGTCAGTATCTTTCAGTTGGTGAATGTTTATCAGACACCTCCAAGTCAGTAACATTTCCAGAACCAGGAGTCATGGAATCTCTGCCCCCATGAAGCTTATATTCTCATGAATGGCCATATATGTTAAATAATAAATAAACCAATAACATTAGATGGTGATAACGTTCGAAATAAAGAGAAACTAGGCAGAGAAGGCAGAGAGGAAACAGAGGGCCTTGGTGGTCAGGGAAGGCATCTCTTAGAGGTAAAATTTGAGACAGAGCAGGAGCTAAGGAGACAGCCCTGCTGACTTCTGAGGGCAGCTTGTTCCAGATGGGAGCAGCAAGTGCAAATGTCCTGAGGTAGCAATGTGCCTGATAGAATCGAGAAACAACTGAAAAGCAGTGTGTCTGGAGCAGGAAGAACAAAGGAAAGGACATGGCAGGAGATCAGGTTGAAGGTAACAGACCAGCCTATGCGGCCCCTGTGGCAGCTGGGAGGACCATATTCTTCTCTTTTCACAGAATGCCTTTCCTATCTCCTTCATGGGCCACCATTTTCCTCTTCTCTTGCCTTCTCTTTACTCAGTACTCACTCCGTTTCCCTCCCTCGCCATCATTTGTTATTTTAACGGCTCAGAATCCCACTTCTGGAGGCAGCGAGGGGGTCTGTTTTGGGGAGAAGCATCCCCCATTCTGTGGCCTGTGTTGATCAGGGGCTCTTCCTCCTCATGTCTCAGCACAGTGGTTTGCACCATCCCTGCCCCTGTAGTGAGATTCTCCACCAGCCTGAGTCCACCTCACCATGGTATCTTGGTTCCCTCAAAGACACGCTGGTTTTTATCCTTCCTAAAACTTGACTGCCCAGCTTTTCTCTTGATTGGATAATCTAACAAGACTTCCAGTAAGTCCATTTTTAGCTTAACAAAGAGTCACCAACATCATAAGTCCACCTCGGCCCTTCTTTCTGCCATGATTCGTATCACACAGTGTCCCCATTATGCTAGCTTGCAGACTTTCGGGAACATAACAAACTTGTCCTGATGAACTACAACCTCGATCTGAAAAAAACTACTAGCACTCTTCAATTGTGTTATCATAATGACACAAATAAAACGTTGATGCAAAGCAACCCTTTCTTTTTTTCAGTCTGATTTGACAGTAGGGAAAAAGTTATCACTACTTCAGGGGCTGGAATAAGGAAAGACGAAACCAAGGCCAAGATCTGGGCGTGGAAGTTAAGCACAGGGGCAGGGGCAGCGCAAACGCCGCCCTGGGAGTGGGTCCTCAGGCAAGGACTTAGCTAAGCGATTGCTCCACGGGGAGCAAGGATTGCAGCCTGTTGTAGGGGTGATCCCAGAAACACCGGGAGGGCCTGAGAAGGAAGCAGCCAAAGGCAAGGACATGCCCAAGACAGGGAGGTACCTGTGCGCCACTGACCCCGAGAGGAAGCCTAGAGCCAGTGTGAGCTGACTTGGAGCTGCCCTGGCCCAGCAGGGAGCTGGGGGGTCTGTACTCCATTCCTGGAGTCCCTCTCAGGGGCGGCTGGGTGTGCTGGAGGGGACCAAGGATTCCTTCCCGGTGTCTCTGGCCTGCGTGGGTGGCCAGGGGCCCTCAAGGGCCCAGCAGTAGGAGCTCAGCAGCCAGCCTCACTGAAACACGCAGTGCTGGCAGCAGGGAGGGCACCCTAAAGTGGGGTGCAGGGGCCCCTCCTGGAGAGATATGGACAGTGAGCAGGGGCATGCCTGTGTGTGTATGTGTGTGTGTGTGCGCGCGCGCGCACGCGCGCGTGTCCACCACACGGTGCACACAGAGGTCGATAAGTGTGAGCATCGTGAAAGGCACAAGAAGGGAAGCCCGAGAGGAAGGAGTAGGAGACACAGGAGAGTCACCTCTCCTCACTTTCTCTCTCTCTCTGCCCCCTCCCTCCCCCTCTGTCCAGCCCTGTAGCTCACACTTGCCCACTCGGCCTCAGGTCTGCTCCCTCCCCGGCTCCCTCCCTCGCTTCATGCCCAGACCCCTCCTGGAGACTCACCGGCCCCACCATGCACAGTTTGTCTCCAGTGCCAGGGATGGTTCAGGCCCTCAGGCCATGGCCAGCAGCCCTGCACCCCATGTTCCTGGAGGGTTGCCTGGGAGAGGGGAGAGCCACCACAACGCCTTCCTCCTTGACTCTGGAGGAGCCTCGCACTGGGAGAAGATGAAGGAAGGGCCTTCCACGCCAGGCTGTGCTTTGGAGGGGGAGAGAAAACTCTCCAGGGAGGTGACATTTGAGCTGAGACTTGGAGGAGACCAGGGGGTCAAACACCCATGAACAGCATCACAGGCAGAGGGAAGCAGCAAGAGCCAAGGCCTTGCAGCAGGAATGTGTGGAGCTAACCCGAGGCACACAAGGCAAGGAGTCCATGCGCCAGAGTGAGCACGAGACTGCAGGACTGGAGACGACAGGGGCCAGCTTCTGAGAGGCCGGGCCCACGAGGAAATCCGACTCACAGTCCGCTCAGAGCCGGGCTGCCGTTCGGAGCGCGGGCCTCAGGGAAGCCGGCTGGCACAGGTGCCCTCGGGAACCGGGCAGAGGCTGGGCTGGGAGTGAGGGGAGCTGGCCCCTCTGGTGCCATGGTGAGGTTAACGCCCCCAGGGTCACGGAGGGACAATGCAGAGTCGGGGCGACTTGACTGCTCCAGGAGAGGACGCGCAGCACAGGCTGCAGCAAGGGGCACAGCCGTGCCTGCCTTTGTGACTGGCCCTCTGGACGGCTCAGAACAAAACCAAACCAAAGTAGGCTGCTGGACAGAGGGCTTTAAGGGTGGCCTGGCTGGGAAGCAGAGTTGGAGCAAGGACCCCAAGCTGTGAAGGAGTAACCTGAAGGTCTACTGGGAGTTTCATTCCCAGCAGGTACAAAGGCCCTGAGGCTTTAAACTGGCAGACTTTGAGATGCCAGTGAGATTTCCAAGGACAGCGGTGGAGGCGCGGCTGGATGCAGAGGTTGGGGCTCAGGGGTGACTGCTGAGATTCCTCCCTCACTGGCCACCGTCCTCCACCTGGGACCACAAGCCACCCTGCTTTCCCTGGGGCTGGTGAGTTTCTGAGATGCAGAACTGCCCTGGCCAAGCCAGAGGGTCGTTCACCCGAGTCCCCGGTCATCCTCGCCTGCTTCTGAACACAGTGCTAAGAACGAGGGACCTGAAAGATCTTTTAGCATCTTCCAGGATGCAGGATAAAAGCTGGAGCTCCTCAGTGCTCTGCACAAGCCCGCGGTCCTCTCTTGGTCCCAGTGTCTCTCCTGACCTCCTGGAGGTCGCCATGCCAGCCCCGCAGCCCCACCTCTTCTCCCTGAAATGGTGCAGGTCCACCCCACCGGGATCTCCTGGCACCCGCAGCCCCGCCCTTCACTCCCGAGGCCGACCAGCTCCACCCTGCTCCCGCTGCAGGGCCCTCCGGGGAGCCTGGCTGGTGCCAGTGCCCTCACACCCCATCCACAGTGCCCTGTGCACCCTGCCGAGGCCTGAGTGCAGGCCCCGCGGGACCTGAAGCCAACTGAAGAGGAAAAATACAAAAGCGCACACACAGATTGAGGCATAAAAGTGGACAGAGTCAGCGCCTGTGTCCAAGGCCTCCACACCTGTCCAGCTGACCAATCTCAGGCTGAAAATCATAATCAGAAATGGTATCCGAGGCTGGGCATGGTGGCGCACACCTGTAATCCCTGCACTCGGGAGGCAGAGGCAAGAGGATCGCTTGTGTGGGGTGGGGTGGCCAGGATAAGTTCTTAACAAATACCCATTTCCCCTGTTCTCTTACCCTTGGTTTTGTTTGTCTTTCATCAGCTGAATCCCCGCAAGCCTGGAACCCAAGCTGGGACACGATGCTGCTGTCTGTGTCTCTGTGGAATCATCTCACTCAGCTGTCTTGCAGTCCAGAGCCAGGAGCAGTGTTTCAGGTGAAATATTATCCCCACCACTCCCAGGTTAAAATGGCTTCACTGATTCTTTGCCCCCTCTATCTGCAGGTCAGAAAGTGCCTCTGCCATGTGCCCTGTGTGCCCGACCCGAGCCCAGCCTCTGGACACCAGGATGCCAGAGTGCTTCTTCTGCTATTTAAACCAATCAATGCCACTGTTCTAAAGGAATCAGCTTCCTTCCTTGTACATCCAAGTATATCAGAAATAAATAAATAATTCACCTCTTCTGAAATATTTATTGTAGGCAGGTGGCGGTCTGTTCTCTGAGAAAAACAAGTCATCTAAGAACTGGAGGCTGTGGGTGACACCACGGCCACTCATCCCAGCAACACTCTCCAGTGCTCTTGGTCATTAGTCCAGTGTTCCCAACAACCTTGGGAGTTGGCCGACCCAGCTCCACTTTAAAGAGAAGAAGAGGCGGTGAATGACTTCTGCAGAGGGTGGTACTCTAACTAGTCTCTCTAGGAAGAACACTGCTTTCTCTGTTGTGGAGAAATTGCAGTCCACAACACCAGTCTTTCAAAGGACAGCGACCCCTGGAACTTCCTTCGGGATGACCGTCTGGCCTCTCAGCACCAGCATGTAGAATCCAGCACAGATTATACAGTGTGCTCCAAACCTGCCCTGGGCGCCCCGGCTGAGGGAAGTGTTTGGATTCATAGAGATCTTCAGGAGTCATCCCTGTATGTTTCTGTGGGAAATCTCTTCTTTCTGAGAATACCCAGCTCACCTCAGAGTCTGCTAAGTGTTGTTCAAGCGGCTGCTTCCAGGAGTCACTGCTTTCTCTTGGACAGAAATCTCCAGATGACGAGGAGGATGCTGATGAAATACCATTGACTCAGTACTCACCGTGCCCAAGGCCTTGCCAAGAGCTTCACAAAGCTCTTTTCTCACACCAGCCCTGTGTGATGGGTGTGCTCGTCAGCTTTCTGTTGCTGTGACAAGAGGCCTGAGAAAATAAAAGAAGAAAAACCATGGGTCACAGCCTCAGAGGTTTCAGTCTGAGTAGGCCCTGTCACTTTTGGGCCTCTGACAAGGAACAGCATTGGTGCAACGCAGGACAAAGTTATGATCAACCAATAAGATTACAAGTACAGTCGCTTGGGGCTGGGGATATAGCTCAGTGCCAAAAGCACCTGCCTGGAAAGAGCTAGGTCATGAGTTCGATTTCCAGTACCAAAAAAAAAACAAAACCCACAACGAGTACAACCACTTAGGCAATGTGGATCCAATGGGAGGTCGCGTAGCCAGTGTGCATGGATGGCATCAATAACCTTGATCCCTAAGCTCCGGTCTTAGCCTTTGATCTTAGTCTTAGTGGATGGGAGCCCACAGCCCACCCCAGCTCTAATGAGATAATGATTTGTTTATGTGGGAATCTCAAGAGGGTGGCTCTGATAATGCCCAACTCCCATTTATCCCTGAGGGAGTTATGCAAATCTGACCGTTGTGACTTTAATCTTCAGATGCGCCTCCTCTGGCCACAGTGATAATCTCATCCTCTGCTCTGACTCCCTCGGGGCCCAGCCCTGTCAGACTGGCCTGCCCAGAATATTTCCACTGCACTTAGCTGCCTGTAGCAGTAGCACCTGCTGCAGGAGCAAAGGGAGAGAAGGCCCAGTTAGGTCCCAGTGCCCCTCCAGGGTCGCGCCCCCAGTGGCCTAACTCCCTTCGGAGGGGCTCCACCCCTCACAGGCTCCGCCCAAGCCAGCATACGGGACTTGGTGGATATTTAAGATTCAAACCATAGCCCTGTGTATTAGTGTCCTTTTTAAAACGCAGATAGCTTCAGACAAAAGACAAGGGGACTCACTAGTGCTAGATGACCTGGGTAATAAGTGATGGGCACAGCCAGAATTCACAGCAGGGCCTCGCCAGTCATAGAGTAGGAGTTCTCGGCCACTGGACCCACAGAACTCGGTCTCTGAGAATGACTCACAGGGTGCTCAGGGTGGGAACTTGAATTAAACAGGGTAACAATTTAATCTTCATTTCCTCTTTTGGGTGTGTTTTTCTGGAATTCTTCATCTAGCATAATCACAGCCCCTTGTTGCTCTATGCTTAATCCAAGGACTCTGGTTTTATTTCTCTAAGGTGTTCACATTAAACCATTTCGCCTCAGTAGATAGAACAAGGTTCAAACAACTTCTATAATTCAGATTTCAGCTGCTCAGGTTCATATTCAGCAGCCCCGAAAGTTGCAGCCAACAGAAAAGTGACCATAACTCTACTCATCTTACAGAGCCTCTAACGTCAGTGCCTGAATTCTCACTTCCATGCTCAGATTAATTTGCATTGTGTGTGTGTGTGTGTGTGTGTGTGTGTGTGTTTAGTGGAGCCATTTTTCCTCATGCATACTTTGTTGAAATCAGTGTGATTGATTTCAACCAATGTGATGGTTGACTCCTGGAGAAACTTAGAGAAGTTTATTACTTGCACACAAGAATAGGAACTCAGCCAGATGTTACCGCCCCTCTTCCTGGGAGGGGTGGAACTCTGTGAAAAGCAGAGGAAAACAGGTTATGATTGCATTGTAAATGTCTTTGTGCTGTACCCAACTATCTCCCCAGGACCAAATCAAAAAATTAAGCTTTGTGGCTTCAGCAATCGTATTACAAAATTACATTTATGTCTACAAATTAGGCATACACCAGTGTAATAGATTTTACACGGACAATCCAGTAGAGTCAATATTTCTGCAGTTGTATTTCCAGACAGCCTGTATCAGAGCTTTATAAGTATTGCTCCCTCCTGTAATAAATTCCTTGTTTTCTGTTATGCAGTTACCGGGCTCTTCCTTCCAGCGAGCAGACAAATGCCCCGAAATCTCCTGGAGGTGGAGTTGGGCTCAGCACCCCTCTTGTCAGTACCTTCGCTCCAGCCTTCTCCCCAGAATCTTTGCGTCCAGATCCCAAGACATTTCTAAATGAACGCTAGACTCTTGGTCCATGGGGATTTATAGGAAAGATATAAACTGGCCGTCAGATGACCTCTGTGACTCCTTGATGCTGGTTCCAGGGACCAGGCCACCAAATCAGGCATCCTCTGAGTTCTGTGTGTCTGCCCCGTATTACTTCCCACTTCTCTTCTTCTGTGCCACGAGCTGTTTATCGTCTGAGCTAGTGACGCCCATATCCCCTCCGTCCTGACACCCAGGTCCACATTTCTTGCCAGTGAAAAGGTAACAGGTGGGCTTATATTTATGGGGAACAAACACTGTTCCTCTCATGTTTCCCATCAACACTTCGCGGCTGCAAGGCCCCTCTCCGCGTTTCTTCAGGTCAGGTCTAGAAGCCTAAAACAGGCAGGCAGGTCTTTGCAGAGCCCCAACTCTGTAAGCGAGACCAGCGCTGCACTTCCTGTGGCGCTCTCCAGGGGGTACTGTCGGCCACAACACGCAGAGGAGGGCTGTCATCCTGGCACCAGCCTGTGCCCACCGCCCTACCACACTCCCTGAAGTACCCTGCGCCAACCCCGAAGTCTCTCTCTGATGTGCACAGCTGTTCTGCTCAGAGGGAGCCGCGCAGGGCCTCCTGGGCCCTCCCCAGAGCACAGCCCACACTCTGCTGGCTTGTACAAGCTCAGCCCCTACCCAAGCGGACGCGGTGCCTGGCAGCGGGGCTGCACTGTGCGCAAACACCGGACCTCGTCCTCGCACTGAGTGGCGGGCCAGAACCCTGTCCTCGGGGCAGTTTTTCTTCCCCCAGGAGCTCACGGGCCCTTCGAGCAAAGAGAGCCCCATCAGGCGCCCCCAGCAGTCCAGCTGCCGCTAGCAGCAAACAAACCCGAAGGAAGGGTTCGCTCCTGACCTGGCACCCTGGGGGCCGGGCTGCAGCCCCCGACCTCCACGGCTGGGGCCGATTTTGCCGACACGGGCTGGAGATCATAAGGGAAGCTGCTGGGAAGCACCGTAAGCCCAGCTGCTGCTCCTCCTTCGCGGGGGAGTTCACAGCTGCAGGGGGCCCCAGCGCACCCAGGTTCCTGTTCCAAACCTGCCAAGGAGCGCCCAGGAGGCCGGGCCAGCAACGCCGGTTCTGGGGCCTCCCCCGCAGCCATCCTAGCTGTTCTGCCTCCTCGGCTGATCTGGGCCTGAGGTAAGCAGGACCTCTGCTTGCTCCCCCGGAGGTGGCCTCTTCCTAGTGGCTGCTGAGCAGCCCAGAAGAAATGCAGGCCCGGAGAGAGTATCTGCCCTTGAGTCCCTGAGACAGGCTGGAGCTTGACAGCAAGGAGAAGCCTCAGACTCCTGCCCCGGGAATTTGGCTTCCCTGTTGACCTGTGTGTCTGTCACTGGCTCCTTCGAAGGCGGGACAGGAAGGGACTGTGGGCTCCGGCAAAACAAACCCCCTTCAGAAACCAGTGCACAAGGAGGGGAAACGAGGCCAAGATCAGCTCAGCGAGGTTGCCAAACTCCACGCACCGACCCGTGATTCCCTCTCCCCGCCACTCCGGCCTTGCACTGGGAACTCTGCTGCCCAAAACGCCAGCGCAGTTGGGGTCTGCGGAGGCCGGGCCGCGGCGCCCCTCTCACCTGGGAAACCTAACAGCCGCAGCGAGGCTGAATGCCCGCCAGACCCATCAGCGCTCTGCTCCTGTGGCTTAACAACGGGTCAAAGCGGGAGACGACCGAGGCCGGGACAGCGAGCGATGAATGCTATCTGACAAAGCGCCGTTCTCAGCAGTGTGATTTCGTCTGGGCCGAGTGAGGGAAAAGCCAAGGGCCAGGAGCAGATGGCAGGCCATCCAGCACCCTCCTGTGCTCGGTTCTCTCTCGGGCTCTGTGCACGGTGGGGTGGTTGCTTGGTTACTCTACCGCGTGGGCGAAGCACCACGAGGGTGTTATTATCCTCACTGTGAGCCCAGGAAACTGAGGCTGTTCAGTAGCTCGCCTAGGCCTCCACACTAGTGAAGAAAAATACCCCTTCGGTGTCCTGAACACCCCCTTAAATGTGAGCGCGTCAGCCGGGACTCAGTTGCAGCAGACAGAACCCAAATCAAACAAGTTTAAGGAGATTAAAAAAAATTCCAGCCCGGCCTGGTGGGGCACTCCTGTAATCTCAGCACTTGGGAGAGGCCGAGGCAGGAGCATAGCCACCTGATTTACATAGCGAGTTCAAGGCCAACCTGCATGACACAGAGAGACTGTCTCAAAAGTAACAAATCAATAAATAAATACTGACGAACTTCAGGCGTGGCTAGATCCCCGGCCTAAAAACTGTCCCCAGGACTAATTCCATCTTTGCACTCACCCTCTCATCTCAGCTCACCTCAGCTTCATTGTGTGTGCGTGTGAGTGTGTGTGAGTGTGTGTGTGTGTGGACTTTATTTTCCTTTCAGACAACTTTCCCCCCTAAGATAGGGAAGATGACCATGGACAGCTCACGATCGTTTATCTCAAGATCCCAAAGGAAAAGACGGCCAAAGATACCGGGTTCATTCAAGTTACGCTGCCCCTTGACCTCTTCACCACAGTATGGCATGTGAGTCCCAGGTTGAACCCCCCAATGTCGCACAAAGCAGGAGACAGGACACAGTGGCTCTTTCAAAGGAAGGTTACTGGACAAACCACCAGGCACCCATTAGAAGTGGCATTTGATAGAACTAGTTGTGATTTAATTTATATGCAGTTCCTTGCAAAGGCGGATCTACCAGTTTTCGTGACGTTGACAGCCTACGTTTCATGGTCTCTCCTTTATCTGAGATAGACTTGTGAAAATGAGGTCAGAAGGACAAGCCAAGAATGAAAAAGGGGGGGGTGTGCGTGCGCATGTGTGTGCTTTAAAATTAAGTTAAGAGCTAGTGATTAGTAGTTATTTTCTTTCTTGAATAAAAAGTATGTTGCTAAAATGGAGCTCCTGTACCTTTTAAATCCTGTTTTTAAGAAAGTGCGGCATCACCGTTATGATATTCTTGCCAAAAAAAGGTGTAACTCAAATGTAATCACAAAAAAGAGTGAAATAAATGCAAAAAGACTAGCTTGCACTCTTCAAATATGGCAAGTGCGTTAAAAGTAAAAACTGCCCCCCGGGTCTGAGAGACCGCTTGTGAGACTGAGGAGATGCTAGAGTCAGAGTCATTAAACGGCTGTCCAAGCCCGTGACTCCCACAGTAATCTGAAAGTACACGCGCACAAAAACGGCGCCATCAGGCCATTTCGGCCACGCAGTACTAATATCTATGAACTAGATAAGGCGCTGCACCGATGTTCTTGTCTTAGGAGACACTTTCTGGACTGCTCAGGGACTGAGTGTCAGGATCGTGCAACCAGCTCTCAAGTGGCTCCCAAGAAGTGTACTCGTAGATATACAGCGGAAAAAGGAGAAAGAAAATGTGGTAAAATGCTAAGAACTGATGAATCCGGGTATGAGTCTCATGTCTTTTCTCCAGGCTCAAAATTTTCCAAGCAAAATGTTAATGAGAAAGAAAATAATCAAGGTACAGCCTCACAACAATTTAAAACTGATTTCCACCACTCATAAGACAAAGAAGTAAAGTCCAGAAAGCTGAATCTTGTAAACGTGGGGTTGCTGGCTTCAGACTGGTTCCTTTGTGGGTCTTAGCGTGTTTGCCGAGCGCCCTGGATGCTGCGGTTTGCGCCACCTGGCGGCAGCTATCTGCTTGCGCTTAGGCTTGTGCTTGACCCATCCGCACGGACTCCAGAAATCAGTTCGGTGAGACTTGAGGGTTGAATTTTGGCTCCGAATTCAGATCACCCAGATCACAGCAGCAGCTTTGAAAAACCAGCCAATAGCTTAGAAATTATTAGAAGGAGTTGATACTTTATTTACACTCCAAACGGCATCTTTTAAAATAGCTTCACTTGAAATAAAAGTGAATGTTTTAAAGTTTCTATTCATGTAGTTGTTTATATGCTGATTGGAATTACCATTTTGCTTTAAAATATCTTGGTGTCTCCTATACACGTGTGTATGTTTTGAATATATATGTAGATATGGATATACATATGCATGTAGGTGTGTAGACACACTGAGACACCCCAAAGATGTTCTGGCTTGTGTTTCAAATGGAAAATTACCCTTGTAGTAAACTTTTTAAGTGTCCTTTCCTCACTGCATCATCCTTTTTCTTAAATGTTAATCTAAGATGAGGATAGTGGCACACATCTGTAATCCCAGCACTCAGGAGGCTGAGGCAGGAGGATCACCTCATTCAAGACCAGCGTGGGCTACATAGTGAGTTCAAGGCCACCCTGAACTACAGTGAAACCCTGTCTCAAAAAACAAAATAATACAAAAATGTTGATCTAGATGTAGCATCCCTAATCCAAGAATCCAAAATGCTCCAAAACTTAAAACTTTCTGAATGCTGGTATAACATCATAAGTGGAAAAATTCCACATCATGAAAGTTTGTTTCATGTATAAAATTATTTAAAGTATTGTATAAGATTGCCTTCACTCTGTGTATAAAGTATACATGAAACACAAATGAATTTGGTGTTTAGATTTGGGTTTCATCCCCAACCTATTGCCTTACATGCATGCATATAACACAAAATCTAAAAGCATTTGAAACACTTCTGTCCCCAGGCATTTCAGGTAAGGGATACAGAACCTGTGGTACAGATGGCCTGATTTGTTTATTGATGCTAATTTCTAGTGACCTATCTTTCCTACTTTAATTAAAAATGTGTGCTCTGTGATACAAAATCATATATAAAACAAGACAATAAAAACTTGCAAGACTGAAAACTCAACCACAAAGCATGGGGTAAACTACGCAGTTGCATACTTAATTTTAAATTTGGGGAAAAACCAAAATGGACTGCTGGTTCTGGAGCCTCATGAAAAAAGACCAGGGTCTGTTTTGGCTGGAAGGATTCCCAGGGAAGGGGGATCAACGGAACAAGGCAGGTCTCAGTGGTAGCATCTGAGATACCAAGAGAGGCAGGCAAACTCCTTAAGCACAAAGGACGCTCTACAAGGGTTGGCCAAACCTAAGGGCCAGAAGCAGGAACTGGAACACCAAAGGGACAGGCCAGGAACAGCAGCTGGGTCAGGAGAGAGTATTCCTGAGTAACAACTGTTGGAATTATGACGGAAAGCAGTATTTGCAGGATCAGGTTACAGATGACGTAGACGCGTCTCTTTCTGTCCCCAAAGAAACCTACCTTCTGCTCCTCTTTCATATCCAGGGCCTTAAGTAACACAGTGGCTATGAATTTTATAAATGATACAGAAACATCCTCCTCGTGAATGTTGCTTTTGAAGCTCCTTGATAAGAGATAGGACATATGGATTCTGGGGTTTCTTTTAAAAGGCTGAATAAGAGCTAAATATATTTTGTGAAAATCAGCAGCATTGCTACATACCACTGAGAAGCAATTAGGAAATATAATGAAGAAGAGATTGCAGTTGCAGTAGTAAGCAGGAGATAAATTACCTGGTGGCAAGTTTTGAGACGCGAGCATGACCTCTGGGAAGAAAATCTAGATTTTTACTGAGTACATTAAAATGCATACCGATTGGAAAACAAAATATCTCAAGATAACAACTTAACAAAATTGACAAATTTATTTATAGATTAATGCCACTCAAACAAAATTCCAACAGGATTATGGTCACATGGAGCAAAGGAAGGAAACTATTTTAAAGGGATATGATGCAGTAAACAAGGGTGATCAGAAAATAGGGGAATGTTTAAATTTTAAAAAATTATTTTACAATAAAACTTATTGCCACTCATCCCCCTCAAACTAGTCCTCTTCTCTTTAAACACACTTAACTCCATCTACATTCCATTTTCTGAAGCATGTCTGGAAGTTTTCTTTCGTGTCTTTGAGAGATGTGATTGAATATATGATGGCTACTGTGGCCCCCAACGTAAAGCCAGGCTCATCAAAAGTTTACGGTGCGTCCTTACCCACCTTATTTGCTGGGTCTGGCACCATGGAACTTCTGGCTCTTGTGCAAAGTCAAAGTAACCTTGAAAGGTGTTTTGAATTGGTTTGGGGAACAGAGGCAGCCACAATAGTGCAACTGAAGACACTCACAAAAGAAGACTTCCAGAACTGCTTCAGAAAGTTGCAAGCACAATAAGAGAAGCATGCTTGAAGTGGAAGTATTTTTAGGAGGATTCATGGCAATGTGTCTTTTACGGGAATAAGCTTCCTTTAAAAAAATGTAAACATGCCTTGTTTTCTGACCACATCTCCAACGTTGCTGGTCTCATGTTACTTCATTTGTTAATGAAAAAACAACTGAAATTGCCAGGCATCTTTGCACATGGGGCGCACATACGCGCCCTTGCCTCTGAGGCCCAGGCAGTGAGCAAGACAGGAGCCGCTGGCTGTGCACACTGGCCATTGTAGGAGGGAAGCAGGAGAGTTGGAAAGATCCAGAAAAGATACCGTGATCCGGGGTGAAGGGTCTTCATTCTCATCGCCAGTCATCATTATTCCCAACTGAGAAGCTTGCGGAACTCCTTCCTTTGGTAGAAATCACATTCTATTTCCGCCCAGGTGCTTGGGTGAGTTTCATACACAGCTATGTGGCTGGTAGGCCACGAGCAATGAAAGCAGGGGAGAGGACAGTGCGAGGTTACTTCGGCTGCACTGTAAGATGCTTTCTAAGGAGCTCTCGAATACAACTATCTTCTAGAGATCGGTTTTCCCCAAAACCAGGTATGCCACACCTGAGTTTTCATTTCTGAAACAGTTTCTTAGAACTGCTGCACACTTAGAATTTATTGGTTTTATTTTCCTCCTAGAGCTTTAAGCAGCAATCGAAGTTAATTTGTTACTTAGTCCATTGATTTTTCCTCTAAAAGGATGAGTTTCATTTTCAGAGTTCCCATCTATGAATTGCTGCTCATGCCCTAAGCGGGGTGGCTGAGCTAATGTCTGTGAACATCTGATGTACTTTCTGAGTGACCTGATATTCCCGTGGTTACTGGAGTATTTGGCCATGATTATGGCCACACACGCTTCATTCTTCCTTCCAAACTCTGGAGTACTGTAGATACATTGGGGGCCTCTAAAGCAGCTCCTGATAAACAATACTGCTCCCCTCTGCCCAGCAAGTCAAGAAATAAAATACTGGATAAAGATAACAATGAAAATAATCGTTATTCACAATGGAAGCTGGGTAGAAGGGCAAGGTTAGGGTGGTACAGCACCAAGCCTGCTGGTAAGATGACGCAGATTTAAATACCAAGTTCCAGGCAGAAATGACCCGGGAAAGCGCCCACTCCTCCCCTCACTCCTGCGCACCTGCCCCAGCTCCCGAAACCGAAACCGCAGAGCAGGGATTTTGCTGGCTGGGCGGGCTCCCGTCATGCAGCCAAAAGGGCAGAATTCTCCTCACCTTTACCAGCATGGCAGCTGTCACCGACCTGGGGTGGGCAAGGGAAGGAGCAGAGGCCTGGTGACTGAGCGCCCCGAGGGGGAAGGAAACGTCCTGAGATATCAGCAAAGTGGTAACGAGAAAAAGCAGGGCAAGGATATGTAAATCCACAACTGGTGCTGGACCTGAGTGTACCATGTTTTCAAGGCACAAGGATTTGAGCGAACAGTTTCTCACCTGCCTCTGTGTTCTCATCTGTAAAATGGAGACACCGTCTGTTCTTTGTGCACCCCCAAGTTACCACAAGGTGCCATCAAATTATACAAGCTGCGAAATGGCCCAGACACCTGGGTAAACCACCTCCGTAAACCCTCACTGAACACCACAGAGGGTCTGAGTTTGCTCCCTCACTTCTGGTTCCCTCTTCTCAGCTTTCCAGCGGAGCCTGGCTGGTTTTAGACCTGCGTCTAAAACGCTCCCAAGTTTGCAAAGTGGAAAGTTTAGAGAAAGTAGAAAACCATTTTCCAAGATGTAGAAACCTGAAAGTACAGATTAAATTCGAAGAGATAGGCAGAGGCCAAGTGAAGAAGGAGGACGTTTCTGCTAGAAGCTGCAGTGGGATGCAGGAGAGATGATGAAGGCCACGAACGGAAGTGAAAAGACAGAAAGAAGCAGGATAAATACTTAGGAGACAAAACACACGGGCCTGGGCAGTGGACAGAGTATAGAAGTTCGAAGTTCAAAGTTCAAATACCAGAAAGACCAGAGCTGTGGGACTCGGGAAAAATCACTGACCCTCTCTGGGCCTGAGCATCCTTATCTGTAGATCTGTGAAATCAGGGCCCACCTGTTGAGATCCACTCAGCTAGAAAGACAGGACTGGCTAAGCATTTTAAAGAGCTCCTCACGGGTAAGAAATCTTGGTAAATGATAACTGTTAACTTTTCCTTGCTGTTGTAAAGGCGAGAGGTTCATTCTGACTCACAGTGTTAGCGGTTCCTGTCGGCGGTCGGTGGCTCCGCCGTTTTGGTCCTCTGCGAGTGTGTGACACTCTGCCAGGTACTTTATTAGGATTTGGCATTTTTATTCCCTCCTTTTATACGTGAAAAAGCTGAGGCTTACCGGTCAATATATAACCAGTCTTAGCAGAGTATGAGGTGCATATATTCAATAAATGTTTGTTACATTTTGAAAATAAATGAATGACTCCATAATCCAAAAATGTTTGTTTGTAAAATATTACACTTAATATAGCTAACCCTAAAATATTTGTTTTTCTTTTCTTTTTTGGTACCAGGAATTGAACTCAGGACCTTGTGCTTGCCAGACAGGCACTCGTACTGCTGAGCTATAGCCCCAGTCCCTAACCCTAAAAGAGACAGGACTCAACTTCGGAGCAAAATAGCCTACTGCCATGGTCTACCTGTGAATTTCCTCACTGTGCCCTGTCTAACTCTATGTAAACACATTTGTTACATTAGTTTGCTTTATTTTTTCTCTCAGATTTAAAAAAATCAAATAAATTAATTTCTGATCATAAGAGAGGGGTAAGAGCCTTCTATTTCCAGCTGTTATACATCAAAATGATAGGTTGTATATTTTTAAACTTAAACATTTATAGTAGTGGTGAAAATCACATGTCCATAGTACAGGAAGAGTTCTCTGTAGCACTGAGTGAGGAAGAAGAGCGGTGACTTGTAAGGTGATCCACATCCGTGCACAGCAGCTAACGACCCCCAGAGACAGCACAGTTTGCCCCTGAGGAAATAAAAACACAGAAATCCCCCGGAGACTGAAGTGTCTAAAAGCTTGAGAAGCCTAATGGAAAGATTACCCAAGAGTGGAAGTTATAATCAAGAATAATGACAAAATGCTAATAAAACCCTGGAAAATAAAAAAGGAATCATTGATATTTTTTTAAAAAGCATGAATTCACTTGGCCAGATACAATTAAAAAAAACATTAGTGATTGAAACTGAAGGCATCACCCAAACAGCATAGAGAGATAAAATGACAGAAAACAGGCAAGAAAATAAAGTGATGTGAAAAACGGATGGTAAAGCTGTAACATAAGCCTTTTTTATTTTTTATTTTTATTTTTTTTTATTTTAGAAACATAAAAGTACAAAAACATATTGACAAACAGACACCCATTATCATAGAAAATAGTACAATCACAACTAATCTATAGACAAGGTGATATGGTCTCAACAGTAGTTGTTGTTTTATCCATTGATATCTTCGAATTGTAGATGTATGGACCCATATACAGACATGCAAAT
>PVLD010017097.1:0-10489 GCA_004027595.1 Dinomys branickii
ACAAGCGGTGTTTTTTTTTTCTGTTGTTGTTGTTGTTGATGTTGTTGCTGTTGTTGATGTATGCCTGTTTTCTTTCTTGTCTTTGGATTTTTGGTTCTTGTATTTTCTTTTTTTTTTTTTTTTTTTTTTTTTTTTTTTTTTTTTTTTTTTTTTTTTTTTTTTTTTTTTTTTTTTTTTTTTTTTTTTTTTTTTCTGTTGTAGAGAGGATCAACTGACTGACTAAATTTGCATGTCTGTATATGGGTCCATACATCTACAATTCGAAGATATCAATGGATAAAGCAACTACTGTTGAGACCATATCTCCTTGTCTATAGATTAGTTGTGATTGTACTATTTTCTATGATAATGGGTGTCTGTTTGTCAATATGTTTTTGTACTTTTATGTTTCTAAAATAAAAAAAAAAATTTTGTCTAAAGTATTCACAGGGGGGCAAATATCAGTGACAAAGTAATCTACGCATTAATAAAGAGAGCTTTGTCGTAGTTATTTCTTTAACAGAACCACTCTGACTCCATCTTTATGAAGCACTTTAGCAAGCATTATTCAGTACGTCAGTCACAGTCTTTCTCCACTTACCCTACTCAGGATAGCTCTTACACATCTAAACCAGAGTCCTTAAGCAAAGTCAGGATGGAGAGATGATAGATAGATAGATATACATATATACATACCTTAGGCAAGAACATGTGGTCCAAGTCCTTCTGCCAAGGATTCACGCGCAAGTGACTTAATAAGTAAATAGTCCCACGTGGACTACCAAGACAAGCTGGGCAGGAAAGAAGGGGAGTCAAACAAGCGAATACTCTTCTGCAAAGCTCTAAAAGTAGCAGTATCCTGATTCTGCAGGATAACTCCAGAGTGTCTTGTACCTGAGAGTTTTTTAACTGGAAGAGAGCAGTAAGCTCAGGTAAATTTTCCTAGTGGGTTTTTTTTTTTTTTCGGTACTGGGAATCAAACTCAGGACCTTGCTCTTGCCAGACAGGCACTTGTGCCACTGAGCTATATCCCTGACTCCAAGACAATTTTCCTATAAACAAAATCTTCTGGTTATGGCAAGAGAAGCCATGATGAAGGTGGAGGTACACAAAAATGGTTTTAAAAAAAGTATCCAAAGAAGGTGAGAGCAATGCACCACCATGATTTGATACAGATAGAGTAAATACCAATGGAAAGAAATCTTTAGAACATTTCAACCTAAAATCTCATTTTCCATGAGGACAACATGATTCAAAGAAGCCAAACAGCTTGCCCAGGAGAGTACTGATTGTATATGGCAGACTTAGATTGAGGAGTCAGTTCTCCAAGCTTACAGTTCAAGGTGCTTGTTCAAGATTCTTATTTCTCTTGGCTGTCCGGAAGGCTACCCACGCTCCAGTCACTCCAGAAAGCAACAGACTGCCTGCTTCAGGGTCACCAGCAGCCCACCAGCCACTTTAATCTCAGGCACATAGTTCTGAATGACCCTAAGGCTTCTGCCATGCTTCTGCCTGCACCTCTTCTGTTCTCCTAGATATTATTGGGAAGGGAACAACATGATCATCTAACACGATCACATTTGTCATCTGAGAAGACACAGCAGCAAAGACACTGCAAATTCAATTTTTGAGACAGTCTGGGTATTTAAAATAGAAGTTTAATGGGCTCTCAGATGACGCTTTGTTTTAGAAAGCACAGTTCAGAATTAACATGTGAATCCTCCTTACTTATAAAATAGCCTGGGGAAAACTGTTGGAGCTATTCATCAGAATGAAAATTAAGTTTCTGAAATTGATGCAGTGATATTTCTTGAAGTGTCACTATTCATCCTGGAGATTGTTGCGGAAAGTGGGATCCACATGCACAAAAGCACTGAGGTGTAAAGGACCATGACTAATAGGATGTAAGCAGCTCAGAATTTTTAAAGCAAAACACAAACAGAAAAAAGTGCAGGTGTCGGTGGGGCAACTTGGAGAGGAAAGAAAGAATACCAAGCTAGGTAGGCTGGAGACACATTCTGAAGGACATTTTATATTTTACTAAACAACATTGGTTGCTGTTTACTGGAAATGAGAAAAGGATTTTCCCCATGTAACCAAGGCTGCAATTTAGAAGGTTTACTTCGGCAACAGTGTGTAAGATGGTAAGAAGGGCCCAAGAAAGAAGCAATGGGATCAGTTAAAAGATATCACAAAAATGCCAGGAAGGTGACAGAATAACCCATAGAGGGAGTTCCTGAGTGGGAAGCAAAGAATAAATTTGAAAAATGTTTATTTTGTAGACTAGAGAGGACTTTGCTCAACTAATAATTAACAGCAATAATTTAGTACAAATTTAATCCTCACTTTCATGAATAAGAACAAGTGCTAACCAAATTAGACACTGGTTCAGTCCTCTTTTTCTCTAGGATGCCTAATAAAAACACATGAATTTCTTTCCGTAGGAAATCGAGATCATTTACATTCACACTGTACTTGAGGAGATCCTGGCCACTGAGAATGTGGAGACTGGGAAGAAGGGTGAGAGGAGGAGGAAAAAAAGGAGATCACGACTGAAATAGAAACAATCTGGGGACAAGCAGCTGGGTGACCATTCCAAAATAGTACACTCAGCTCAGGGATTATTATAATTAGAATATATGTGCACAGATCTCTGCAGGGTGATGCTCTAGCTTTATTCCAGCTTTCAGCGCTGTCATGGTGGACGGCCAGAAGTGACACTGAGAGACATTTAGAGCCCCCTCCCAAAAGTGTCTTTCACAAATCAAAAGGAATAGAAAAGGAAAGCAGGAGGAGGACTGGGGAGAAAGAGGAGAGAAAGAAGAGAACAGCCTTGACAACCTGTTACTGCTGCTACTGCATTCAGCAGAGAAAAGTATCTCTTGCCAGTTTCTGAACACAGTGACCTAAGAGGCCTTTTTATTGCAAAACCCCTTCCATGTCATACGTACTCATAATCTCAGTAGCTTAGCTGGTAGCAGGCACCTTTTGAAGCAGCGATCACCCAGTGGAAAGCATCACCAGGGAGACAGGTAGGTTACTTTAGGCACAAGGAAGCGATGGTCAGAGGTGGTTCTATGTGGAGCATATTTCACTGGGTAAAATATCCATGACCTACGGTTTCAATGAAGAGCAACCTCTAGCCCTTTCTAGGACTATTAAATATATTTATCACTTGCAGATTGACACCTTTGCCAATCAATAATTAAGTGAAGAAAGCAGTATTCATTACTAGGGCAAATATAAAGAAAGGGTCCTTTATGAACGATAATAGTTTATGTGAGTGTAGCTTTGATACGGGACCTTACAAGTGAGATTCTATCCTACAACATGCCCGATGTCCCAATTACTCCAGCCATATATAAAAAGTTCTTTTTCCTTCTCAGAAAGCTCTAGCTACTGCAAACTTTCTCTGCTTATCTCATCACAAGCCTCAATTAAAGCAATTGCTTCTCGTAAATTCTTTCCTCCCTTCCTTCTGCCCCGACTTTGATTCACCTGTCGATTGACATTCTTGCTTCATTACTTGCTGACAGCTCAAAACGCAACCCTGGTCCCTCAGCAAATTACTTCTAATCATCTCCTTCCTTAACATTATCACTTCAGTGGACTGTCGGGAGCATTCAGTGGACTGTGGAAGATCAGAAGCCTGATGTGGCTCTGAGCTCCAGCATTTTGGGCCTTGAAGCAGATACTCAGTTGTAATAGATGTGCTATTGGATTCTTCCCCCAAGACTGGCATACTCATTTCCCCAGTTTTGAGGGACACTTGCTACGCCCTGCTCATTCCCAGGGGCCTGTTTGGGACCAGCCTCAGTCAAAGAGAGGTGCTTCCCATGATATTTGACTATTTGGGTGAAGTTGAAGAGATAAAATCTTAAATTCTTTTACTCAGGTTAGGTCAGCTTAGAAAATTCAACTTAACTCGAGCGCTCACTGTGGAAATAACTGAGGCTTCACCTGCACCTGCATCTCAGTCCAGATTATCCTGCTGCTTCTGCCATGCCTGCTTCCTTCAATTCCACAGGCCATCCCCTGCCTCAGGGAAACTTCTGCGCACAGGCTCTACCTCAGTGTCAGTTTCTAGGGAACCTGGTCCAAGACAGCATGAAAAACGCTCCCCCATTTCATCTCCGTATTATTTTTCATGAAGAAATTTCACTGTTATACATCTGCCCCAGTGACATGAATTTCTATTTGTTAGATAGAGTGTTTCAAACTGTCTCACAGGGTCCTCCTCCATGGGCCCTTTAGCTTGCCTGACCCATACCGAGAGGCCCGGTCATTATTCAGCGGATGACAGGTGTTCATTAGCAGACAGAAACATGGGGCCAGTCGTAAGGGGATTTACATTTTTTATTAAACTTCTTTGACTTTGGCTTGATTTTGTTTTAAGAGCTGGTCTCATTTTTCCAAATTGTGCACCTGTGCTCATGGCTGGCACTGGCTGAAACCCAGTCTTTATTTCCTCATCAAGAGCCAAGTGGGGCACATGTGGATATTGGATGGCGCGTGCCAGAGATTTTGCAGTATCACATGCCACTGGCTTTGTTTCAGAAAGTGTCATTGCTTCTAGTTACTACTGTCTACAAGTTAAACAGAAAGTGACTCGTGTGATTTAGAGGTACCGGCTGTCGGGGTGCCCATAGGCAAATGAGGTAGTTGGAAAGGCTACAACACGCAGATTCCTGAGCACGACGCTCCAGTTCTGTTCTGCAGGTTCAGGATGAGGGTAAGGCATCAAAATTTCTTTAAGAATTTCATACTACAGAAGTTCAAGCTTCCTATTTTGAAAAACGGGACCCTGTGTTGTACCCCACGCTCCATAAAGAAACCACCCATTGGGATAATGGGTAGACCGGTTAGTGTGAAGAGTGCGAAATAGGCAGAGACGATGCCGCATTGAATGACGTTTCAGCTAAACCTGCCTAGACCAAAAATGGTGAGCATGCAAAAAAACAACTAAAAACGATAGTATCCAAATGGACCAGTATCATCACACATAAAATGGTGCCATGTATTAAAGCCATATTTATGTGGTTCCTTTATATCCCTCCTTCATTCCTGGTAACCTTTATTTAGCAGATGTTATATAATGTGAGCCTAGAATATACGCATTTTTTTAATCTGAATGATAAACAAGGGAGTTTGGGTCCCACTGCTGTTTACTTAAACCAACATTTTTAAAACTAACAAACCTGAAGACATATCAAAGACTATCCACATCTTAAAAGAAAACAGGGAAAGGAAAACAGTGAGAAAAAAAGCACTGACAATGCTTTGTAAATAAGGAGGGCGAGGAGAGTGGCTGGGAGTGGAGGAGAATGAGAGAGAAAAACAGGAACTAAGACACACCATGTACAGGTATAAGTTTCGTATCATGGAAGTGATCGTTATGCATATTTACATTGTACCAAAAAGTTAATAAATATGAAAAAAATGAAAGAAGAAGGGCAAAACCTTCCATTACAAATTCTTTGAATACTTCCCTGTTCTCCTAACCTTAAGTACTGTGGTAGCACAGTGGGCCTTGTGATTAGAATACAGGTCCAAATCAAGCACAGTGCCCCAGTGAACCTCCATTTCCCTTTTAGGATTGATTACCTAAGTGTGTAAAACCAGCTCTTTTACAGATATAACAAAAACTTTAATTTTTCTTAGGAGGAAATTTGGAAATGCAAAGTCCCTGGCATTTCAAAGAATACTAACATTTGTTCTTATAAACTTCCCTTCGTCTGCATTGTGAAGGAGAAGAGGTCCAACCTCTTTCATTTATTGCGCTATAAATTTGGAATGTAGCACTGCATTGGCAAGATTACATTGTTAAGTGCCAGGGGAAAGTCAGAAGTAACAAGAAATGTATGACTTTAAATTAAGATGAAAGTGAATGACAAACAGAGAATAACCCAGGACTCTGTAAGACACTTCTGACACTCCCTTCAACTTCATTCCGCACATTTCCTTCTACAAAGGGCAGTGTGAAAATCCAGTCACCAGCCTTGCATGTCTTTGCATCTCAGTAAAATGCGCCAACACAAAAGATTCTGAAGATCACTGGACAAAGCTGACTGACATTCAAATCACGACAGAAAGTCCTCGTGAGCTTTGGGTGAATATTCTGAAGGCAAAGATTCATACTGTAGAATTTATCATGTTATCACTAAATCATTATTGTTAAAAACAGAAAAGGAAAATTTAAATGAACCTTAGAATATTAAAGATGTTAACCAAAACTATTCAATAACATGTGGGATTAGTTGGTGTAAGAAACAATGCACCCTTTAAAATTAGTACTTAATGCAATCATGAAACCTGTTTAAGAAAAATCCCAACAGAATATAGGAAGAAACACATATGCTCCTAGTCGATCTGTGGGTAGTAGCACCTTATATTTTGTCACAAAGGCATCAATTTCTCCTGGAGCTGGGGAGCAAGCTCTCAGGATGTCTTTTGAAAGAGAAAAAGCTCATGAATCACAAGAAAAAGATAAAGTGGGAAAGACAATTGTTAAATAAGAAGATCTTGAAAAAAGGTATGGAAATTTGAAAATACACAGCAATTTCAGAATGCTGTGGTCCAAGACAGATGAGTTAGTGGCACATCTTTAAGAAATCACATGTGCAGGCTACAGAAACAAAGAAAACTTGATAGCGATGAGATATTACACAGAAGAGCCCCACTCCACAGGGAATAATCAATCCAATAATCATAGAGAAAAAGGGGAGGCCTGTTTACTTGGGGATGATGTGATCAGACCCACTTTATCAATGGTAACTTTGGTGACATGCAGAGGACAAATTGATGTGGGAAGAAAAGAAGCAAGGATACCATTAATAAGCTGCTGTCCGGTAAAGGTTAATTAGGTCTGTGACAAGATCATTGAAGGGAAAGTTGAGGGAGGAAGACGACAGCTTTCAGACAGAGAGTCAACAGAATTTAGGAATAGATTAGAAATCTATTAGGATTGAAGGCTATATAGTTTATTTTTAAGTAGAGCTGGTTCATTACAAGCTCATAGACAATTAACTTTCAGACCTTGTTCTTTATGAAGTTCTATTAACTTAGAGCCCCTAATCTATTACTTGCACAGCTGATTTATAGAACTCAAATATAGAATTTTACATTTATTTCTTTTTAAGTAGAGTTTCTGGGTTTCATGTCTAACGGAGGCTGTCCTTATCAATTTTATTCTTGATCTATCTGTGGGTATTTGAAGTTCATTATGGATTTAAAATTTTTTGTTAATTTTTATCTGATGATGGCTAAATGTAGAACAGTATATTAACATATAAATAACTTTTTAAGCATTCTATTTAAGTCATTTCAAGTTAAAAATCAACATTCTTTCTATGATAAATTACAAAATTTTGAGTTTTTGGCAAAAAGTAGTTGCGGAGTAAGAGCAGTGGAAAGTGCCATAGATGGTCCCTTCTCTGTTGGAGAGTGGTTCTACACCTAAGCCACTCTCAGAAGGCCATACACACTTGCAAATACATGGCTGAGGGCCACTGCCAGGAATTCTCTTCTGAAACTTTCCATTGATAGGTAGAAACCTCAGTTCTTTCATTTGCAAGATAGCAATAATTTTTTTAAAATGTCCCTTCATTAGCTTCTAGGCTGCTAACAAAAAGTGAAATCATCTGTTCATTTAGGCATGTAGCCCTGGCTCTGAAAGAGGGGTTGGGAGTCAGAGGCCAAGGTGTGCAGCAGCTCCGGTGCCACAGGGACAAGTCAGTGAATTCTGTGCATACACGCCCTGATAGAAGGCCACAGATCAAAAGGGTCATATTTTGGAGAAGATAATCTGTGCTTGTTGATTAGCATACCTGATATGTGAAAGCAATGAAATTTTATAGACTCCTAAAAAGATCAAGAGCTATTTATTGGTAAATAGTTATAAGTAAAAGGACACCAAGAGCAAGGTGAGCTAATTAGTAAAAAGCAAAACATCTCTATCACTTTTTCTTGGGCAATAATTTCAAAGACTCACACTGTATTTCAAACATCAGGGACTCTCTGTGGGGGCAGTTACGTGTTACCTAGAGTACTTTCCATGGACAGGAGCAGAGACTCCCTTACCAACAGAACCAAGTACTGCAGGTCAGCTTTCTCTACTAAGGACATACAGACAACAGGTGAAGAAGCAAGGATTAGATGAAAATAGGAAGAAGCATAGGAAGATGATCTTGACTGATTAGCTTCTCCATTGCTTGCCACAGTGTGGGCCATCCTATCACTTTGGGTCTAGGCTGGTCCCATGAGAAACTCAGACGCACTAATCCAGTGTAACCACTAAGCCTCTTGATGTTTTAGGCAAGCAAATCTTTCTCTGAGAAGTGATACATCTACCATGATACAGTGCCTGTGCCATCACCTTTCAGAGGCCTGGACTGTAGACTGCAGAGAAGCAGAGCTCTCACTAGCAAGTTGCACCTCATCATCAAGACACTGGGCAGCTTCGCAAAGGCAGCTTTACATATTAGTCCTGATGCAGGAAAGTAGAATTTGTCTTCTCTGACTCTTATACTCTTATACTATGTATGTGGTTGAGCCCCCTCCCCCATCAAAGATATAGGGCTAATTTTCTAGCTGTTAGGTGAAAAGTGTTGCAAATAAATTTTCCTTACATACTGATTGACTTTTGTAAGAGTTTTCTGGTCATTTCTTCAATAGGCGATGATGACGATGATGGGTCTGTACTGGCCGAGACATAAGCCAAGGACTATAAGCCAGATGTGCACACATCTACAAAGGGCTTACGGACATTTACTGCTACCATTTGCCCCTCATAATGGAAACTACAGGACAGGCAATTCTGAGCAACTGCCTATTGAAATAACCAGCCTGATAATAATAGCTAAGATTTACAAAATCATATTCCATACTAGGTACTGTGTTGGGTAGTTTCCATTTTACCTTTAAAAGGATCATATCAAGAACTCTTGTGCCATATATTTTATGGATGAGGAAACTAATGCTGAAACAAGTTAAGAAATTTGGCCAAGACCATCCAGCAAATGATTCAAACCCAGAGCAATCTCAATCCAGAGGCAGTGCTCCTAGTCATAACTCCCCACTGTTGTTTTGTCAGATAATACAACCCAGAAAAGCAGTCCTATTGTTGAATAGGAAAAGTAGGTCAGCCTATCTATAGAGAGATCAGTCCCTGCATCAAACTCAAATCAATTTCTCAGAATCAGTGCCTGGCATCTTAGACACACTGAGTGTGTACATCTGTGTTTGCCTAACTTTGAAAGAAGAAAGTCAAATCCTGTGATTTCAGGCCACCTCTAACTAGGTTGTATGTGGTATTAAAGAGAACAGCCAGAGGAAGTCCAACTAGCAGGGGCCCCACAAGCGACAGTGCTAATGTATTTCAATATCAGCAACATCTTCCTAGAGATCACTAAAAACGCACTTTCCTCCCAAGGCTTTAATAGTCTGTTCTTAAAGAGTAAAAATTACCTAATAAAGAGTAATAATCTGCACTCTCTTTAAGGACACATCTGTCCCCCAACTCTTGTTAATTTCTACTGTATTACTCTTAATACAGGCTATTAGGGATAGGTTTCAAATTCATAACCAAGAAGATTTTCAGGGATTTAATTCACATTAAGGAAAATCATCTTGTGATTTTAATCTTCAGGGTTGCTTAGCTGTCATTTTTCCCATTTTGCATTACTTAAAGGAAAACGTTACACAGTTCCCACTCTTGTCCTAAATTGACTACATACCAATTTTTTAAATTATTTATTACTTGCTACTCTCTTTGATTGCTTGATCAATCTTATATTCTTATATCTGGTGGACTGAGTCACTTTGTTGAAGGTAACAGTATGTAATGTAGCAACCACTGTAAACTCTCATTTTGTTTTGAGGTCACATATTATTTTTGTTGTTTTTGTGTTTTGATTTTGTCTTCATTGTTGTTTTGTTAGTTTTTTTTAATTTTTAAAATTAAAAAAATTTTTAAGAACAAAGAATGACTGGAAATCCCCAGTATTTCTGGAAGTAACTTTTTCACAAAGTGCTTGAAAACTTTGTACTGTCTGATGGGTTCTTGCACACATACATACACACACACACACACACACACACACACACACTCATACAGGCACAGAGCATGGGATCCTAGATTACAAGGCCTTATCTGACTATTTTTTCTCTACTTGAATCACCCAGTGCAGAGGCTGGACCCACAGGGAAACTTGGTGATTCCTTCAATAGATAAATGGCTGCTTTGAAATTACAACTTATTTTTAGATCACTATTCATTCACATGCATGTTTCACTGGTGCTTTCTTTTTCCTGCTAAGGAGTCTGAGGAAGGTGGGAAGAGCAAAATTTAAGAATGGAAATTTCTCATGTTTTTCATATCAAAGCACAAAGGTTTTGAAAAAAGCTGAAAAATAATCTAGTAAATTACTTTGATATATTTATTTAGAACATTCAAACGATTGGCTGGAGGCTCTGTTTTTTCCCTAGTATACTGAAAAATTAAGCTGAGTTT
>PVLD010017097.1:10589-43022 GCA_004027595.1 Dinomys branickii
CCCCCCCCCGCCAAACTCAGACTACACTAAAATGCTGTGTCTCTTTAAAACCTTTTTCGGGAAACCAACAGAACAAAGACAGAGGCAGGCAGAAGAATAAAACACTCAGGGGAGAATGTTTACTGACAAGTTTAAAAAGCAGCACTCATATAGAGTAGGGATATTTTTATAGCTCTTCTATATAGGAAAGTTATTCTACTATTATATTCATGTGTCTGTCTTTTATCTCTCGCCTCCAGCCACTCTGTGTCCCAACAACCCCTCCCCCACACCCACTTTCTTCTCCTCAACCTCCACACACCAGTCTCAGAGGATCCCTTGAAAATTTATTAACAATGACATTTGGAAAACACAAAACCATTTCCATTCAATTAAATAAACACACCACGTTAACCTTCACTAAAAGAAGTGGTTGTTCATTTTTATAGGTGGCTATAAACAGACTTTGAGCTTCACAAAGCCAAGATCAATAGAGCATTGGCAAACAATGATAATCTTATGCACACTCTATGGACAGCCACTCAGAAAATATAGTTTGGTTCTGATGGGCCTGATGATTGTGCCTGTGGGCAGCCATCTGCCTTTCTGTGAACAAATGGTAAAATATAAGGAAACATCTCCACAGGAGACAATTCGTCTGGAGAGTTTTTCTGAGGAGGCAAGTAGGCCAAGCTCTGATATCTAAGCCTTGTAGAGCTGTGAGCTTAAGCCAGACTCAGATAGAGAGGGCTACTAGAGGTGGGGATGGTGGGGCCACAGTGAGCCCAGAGGAATTTGGAGGGATTGTCCTCCCCTAATGTCTGCTATGCCTATTGCAGTCACTGGTATCAGTGTGGAATGGAATGGGAGTTGGGACTAATGCATTACTGATGAGTCACTGTGGTTATTTCTGCCTCTTCAGCAAGGCAGAGATGAGTTCAAGAATGGAAGGTTCTGGTTTTCTACTCAAACCACACCTGACACCTGCTCTTAACCTAGCTTTTGTATGTGAGTTTGTCTTGTTTTCTCTCCTTCATATCTATGCCCTGTTCACTTCTGACCCCACATCTCCGTCTCTCTTTCTTCCCTACCTGCTTCTCTTTGCAGGCCTCCTCTACATGACACGTAAATACTACCAAAGACACAAATAATCTGGGAATGAGGAAAGCACCCTAAGCTAGTAACACAGACCTGGGCCCTAGTGTTACCTTTGCCTTATACTTGCTATGTGACTCTCAAGAATAATTGTTCTACCTTGTAGCCATAGAATTACAATCTGTAAAATAGGTTACAGTTTGGTCCATGTGGTCACAAAATCTTTTCTTCTTCTCTTCTTAGTTGCCTTCCCTTCCCTTCCCTTCCCTTCCCACTCCTCCCTTGTCCTCCCCTCCCCCCTGCCCTCCCCTCCCCTCTCTTTTTTTTTTTTTGTGGGACTGCAGCATTTGAAACAAGGCCTGGGTTAGTGCTGTGATTTTCTGTGTACTAACAAGATGGCTTTCTATTTACTTTCTGATTGATGATTTCCTTATTTGTATGAATGGGGATAATATTCTCTTATTTTTAAGATTATTTGGACAGTTAAATGAGGTACTGTAAAAGCACTAAAACTTTTTCAAAGCTCGTTGTTATTATGAATCTATGACTAACAGGGGAAAAAAAGCAGATATGATCAACATAGGCACATCCCAGGACTCACAACAAGGCTAAGACAGAAATACTGCAAGCTTTCCAAAAACACAACCTGACTCTCCTCATGGCAAAAGGAGGTACATAAATAATATTTTAATCACTTTCATAAAATATTACAAACTGAATTTATTGAACACTTATTGCACACCAAGCATTAAGCATTAAGCTAGTACTTTGTATAATTAAGTTCTTTGAACGTTTTCAGCAATTCTAAAGACTATGTACCATTCTTGATTCCTCTATGTCACTATATTTAACTGTGATATATAAATATATATATTCAATATACAGTATTGCTATTATTTTAAATATTACTGGTTATACTTATGAAAATCAACCTAAGGTAATTTAAAAGTCCCAAAGATCCAGTAAGTTGGACTTAAAGCCAAGTGCATATGAACTGAGTGTGTGGAAGGTGTTTTCCTAAGCTATGTTCCCTCCATTATCTCCGGATAACAATACTGTTCTACATTTCAGTAGGCTAGTCGCCTGGGAGATTTCTGACATTTTCAAATCCACTTTGCATCTTCCCATGGAAGTCAAATCCATATAATTAAACAACAGTCCTTCATGGCCCATCAGTCACTCTGATCTTGAAGCTAAATCATCCACATGATGATGCTCATCATCGAGGAGAAGGATAAATAAAACTAAGGCGAGGGGCCCTGCCTACATCAGTTGTCCTTATTTCTCTTTCCAAACCTACTGTCACCTGAGAAATCCCACAAATAGTTAAGAAGAGAAAAATAAAGCAATAATTACTTTGCAGAGAGAGATGCTGCTGGAGAAATCTCCACCCTGAGTTCAGTGGCATCATGACAAACAAGTGCAAGGCTCTGAGAACACGGCAGGAAGTCAGCAATGAAGAGCTTGGCTTTAGAAATTAGGAAAATCTGGATTCAATTCCTAAGTGCCTTTCTAATAACTTTAGAGCTTATGCAAGTTACATGAATTTCTGTGGGATGTAAAATAATATAATGTATTTCAGGCACTTACTATGAGTTTTAAGTGACTGAGTGTATGGGAAATGCTACCCTTACTTAGCGAAGTGGTACTACAAAGAGCAAACATTTAGTGAATGCCACGCATAGTTACTGCTGTCTCCTCCCCCTTTTCTCTCTCTAACCCTATAGTCCATTACCACAGAGATTGGGAAATGAAATTTAAGGTTGCATGCATCCACACACAACCACTTAACCATAACTTTGAGGAATTAAAATGTATTTTAATTTGTATATGCATTGATTCATCTGCACTGATTAATGACCTTCTATAATCCCTATAACAATGGTGTCTGTGTCTCTGGTGTTTTAATAACATTTTACACACTGGGCATGGTGGCACATGCTTGTAATCCTAGCACTCAGGCTGCTGAGGGAGGAGCATCAACAGGAGTTTGAGGCCCACCTACATAGTGATTTCAAGGTCAGCCTGAACTATACAGTGAGACCCCATCCCCCCAAAATAAATAAATTCATAACATTCTACAGGCAATTCCATAATCTGAAAAGAAAATAAGCCTGTATTTAAGACCAGGATAATTTTCATTGAATTTCTTATGCAATCACTTTGATTCCAATGAATTCATCTCCAGTGCATGGAGATCTTACCCGATGTCAAGAAGAGTGCAATTGTGACTCAGTGTTAGTGAAATCAGTCATTAAAAGAAATTGCTACCTACAGTCTTCCCATCAGAAGACATCCAGTGAATATGCTATGATGCTGTTTGTGCTTTAGTTGGCTTCACCCTGACTTCATGTGTGTGCTGAAAGGGAATTATTTAGAGCTCATAGGAGGGTAGTACGTCTGTCTCCTCTGAGCTAGTAGTCTACCTCTAGTGCCAGCCTATCCATTCAACATGTACCACACACTGGCCACCTCACATGAATATGGTTTATTATGAGATGGAGTCTACCAGCAAACACTCCTGTTCAGTTGGCATGAGTTTGAGGTGAGGGGAAGAGCAGATGCCCCTACCTTTCTATAAGCAGTCAAGAAGGACCAGTGGAATAGTTTTCTGATTCAGTACACATTAAAATTTTCTCCTCATGCAGAAAGTAGCATATCTAAGCTTCACACCAGTAAATTAACCATTAAAGGACTAGTTCTAAACATCATCTCATCTTCTAGCCCTTCAAAAATTCCTTTGTGAGGGTGGAATCTCATGAGAGAACTGTTCATCTCAAGAATCATCCTATCAGCAGAGCAGTGATCACAGCTATTCCCAGTGGTTGGCACAAGGATGGAGACTGGAAGGAGAATAAAAGGAGGTTGATAATCAGAAGAAAAGGTAGCCATCGAAAATAAAAATGGAAGGACTATTTCTATTTCTACAGTAAATTTGTTGCATGGTTTCACCAAGAGTCTTCATGTGACAGCCGGGCATAGCCTCTTTGTTTGTTGTATATGGCAGAGCATTAAACTGGATGAAGGACATTTTACTCCCTGGCCGAGACCAAGAATGTGCATCTGGAGTCTCCTGGAAAGCCACAGCATTTTAAGTGTTCACTAACAGCTGGAGTTCACTGGCTAAAGGAATTCATGCAAAAGCCCTTTTCTATTCTATTTTGTTTGAAAAACATAAGCTAACACAATCTTTAAGATTAAGAATATGTAATGATGCATTAGAAACTCATGCTTAGTCTAGAAAGTGATCCCTCTCACTTTCTTACTCCCATCTATACAACTTTTTTCTTTTTTTCAGGTTTGAGATTTAGGAAGAAAATCTACTCTGAGACTTCTCAAGTCTATTTCCACTAAAGGCCAGATTTTTATGAGGTTCTATGACACTGAGATGAACGGGGAATATCCCTCCATCCCTGTTAAAGTATCTTCAACCTTCTAACTGTTAAAGGAAGATTTTGGAAGAAGATTGAAACAAAAGCGAATTGAGGTGATGAGCATCAAAAGCCCTACACGCTACTCAATTTGAAAGCATCAGGTAGACACAAGTCATCTCACTGGATGTGAAACTTTGAAATGGTAGCAGAAAGACTAGAAAAGACAAGGATGTGAAGTCTTCATGGAGAAGTCTGATAGCAACTCAGTAGCGTACAGGCCACTTATTAACACTACTAGCCCCTACCAAATAAAGTGCCAGTCCTCCCGTCCACGCAAGCCATATGAACATGCACAGAGGATAAACCATATTCATAAAAAATGGCCAAGAGATAACATTGAACTCTTTGAGAGATTGATAGAAATTAAAAATGAGGGAACAAACTAAGCCCTTTGTACCATGCTGCACTTTCCCCATCCTTACAACATCAAAGAACTCCCATCGCAGAGCAGTCTGGGTAGGTTTCATAAGGTGACTTTAAAATCTGATGTTAAAAGGTGTGATCTCCTAATATTGTGATGTGCTTACACTTTACAGCCAACAGAAATAGAAACAGGACCCAGAGGTTTCTGCTCACTTCAGCTCTTATTCCTTAGGCATTGTTAATGCCCCATTTTCCCAGAATCAATTTGGGTTCTGCACACACTACCAGGGCATTTTGCCATCTGGCATCCACATGATGAAAGCAAGCAAAATTACAGAAATAAAAGAAATAGGAGATGCTCAATACTGAAGGAAATAAAGTTTAGCACAATCACCATACTTTATAGGTATGAAAAGTGAGGTCTGTAGAAGGAAGTTTGTCATATACTACATCTGTAGCAGAATTCCAAATTTCTACATCAGAAATTTTTGATTGAAGTTATTAAATACTTTTAATGTAGGGAGACCTACATATGCATTAAGAGGAATTGAGCTGGCCTGAAATGCCTTGAAGAATATCTTTTTAGCACCCAAACAAAGTTTAATTATCCAAATTATATAAAGTATTTTGAAAATATTATGTACACATCCTTTGAAAACCTGGGCATAATTTATCACTTCCTTAAGCTTCTAAGAAATGCAGCTGCATAAAGTTCATGAAAAGCCTAAAGGCCATTGGGCTCTCTAAATATCTAAAAGTTATGAGGATTACTGAGTGCTTTGTTTCAAAATGATTTCCAGTTCTCAGCACAGAAAGGCCTTCAGTTAATATTTGTTCACTGAGTTAATGTCTCCTTTTTTCTCTTACAAAAGTTCACTAATCTCTTCTGGCTGCTGTTGGCTCTGCTACCACATAAAATGTAATTCTTCTATAGTACACTGAACAGACAAAGAGATGTGCTGTCCTCCATAACTGAGCACAAAGTACACATGAATAGGGTCTAGACAAACACCTCAGTCCTTCTGTGCTGGGAAAATCATGTTAATTTGTGCCTTTTAAAAATTTTTTGCTATTAAGCTTTTTTGTTTGCTTTATGTCTATAAAATTAGAAGCCTTTAATTCTAACTAAAATGGGTTCAGTCATTGGAACAAAACCCTAATTCAGGGAAGGAATCTCCTGCATAATATCAAAGGGTATAATCGCTCCGTTTTTCCCTGTGTATTTCAGGTACTTCCTGTAACAGAGAAAAGATCAGATCACTTGGGTTGAATCTGAGTTCAGCCATTCTAAATTATATGGTCTTGAAAGTGTCCTTAATCTCTCCATGCTTTAAGTTTCCTCATCAGTAAAATGAGTAGGATTATAATGATAATTATACCTACTTTGCAAGAATTTTATGAGAACTAAAAGGACACAGAGTACATAAAATCTATAACCAGAACACCCTGAAGTATTTTTGTTTTCAATTACTACTGTCATTATTACTGTCATTGCTAGAGAACTCCCTACCTTCTAGTAATTCTATTCCAATAACTAGAATACTTACAAATAGAAAATTATTCCTCATAAGGAGTTCAAATATATCCTCCTATAATTGCTATCTATGGTTCTGGTAGCTTTTTCTAGAGTAAGGCTAATGAATCAGAATCACTTTTATACATAATAGCCATGTAAGTAGTTGACTGAAGTTGTTATAACCTTGTTAATCTTTCCTTATAGAGGCAGAACGTTCAAGTTTCTGCAACTCTTTATCTTACAGCTGGCACTGTTCTCCCTACTCTTTCCTGTGAGTACTGACAGTTTCCAGTTCTGAGCCAGGCAACTGTGCTGAGCTGTTTACTTGCATTTCTAATTCTCAGTTCAAACTAGGTAGGGTCTTCTACCCTCACTGTTTCAGTTAGATATCTGACTTCGCCAAAGAAGTCACAGAGCTTGAACTGAACTATTTCAGTTCAGCTAACAGACTGAGTCATGCTGGATCTCTCTCTCTTTCTCTCTCTGTCTCTCTCCACTGCCTTAAAATGTGGCAGCAGAAGGTACACAGCAAGATTTCTGATGACATTTAACAAAGGTAGAAGCAAGGTTATCTAACACTGAAGTGACTAGAGCACAATTTTTGCACTGATGCTACTTATAATTTAAAAAAAAAATCCTAAGTCTGTGCATTTTTAACTCCATAAATAAATATTTGAATGAGAGCTCTTCTGCTCAGAATTAAGGTAATAACCATTTTTAGAGCAAAAGACATGGTTTTATGTAACCATATTACACTCTATCCATTTAATTTTAGGCTCATTTTTCCTTCCTATTGAGATTATTTTGAGTTTTAAACGTATCACTTACCATTTGAGCTATTGTGCCAGCTCCTCACCCTGACCATATGACTTCAGGAGATTATAAATGGGAAGGTACAAAGGCTCCAGACGATCAGTGAGAGATCTCCCAGGATGGGAGTGAGTGTTTCTGAATGTCTGGCACTCTGCTGCCAGTTTATATATTCATTTAGTCCTCATGCAGTAACTTATTCTTATAATCAGTATGTCTACTTTTACAACTCTTTAACAAGTGACAGGCTGATGCTAGTAGGTAAATAATCTCTCCATACAATAAATTCCAGATTTCCCTCAAAGCTAAGCCCTTTCCACAGTTCCACTCTCTGTTACGTGGAGTGAGCAGGAGCAGCTACCTCATCCCTGCTCTAAAGAATCTTGAACGCTCCATGCTCCATTCCAGTTGAAAAAAAGTAGTAAAATCTTCAGAGCCTGCAGGGCCACCTCCCCAGAGTATAATGGGAAAGGAGCCAGATGTTGGTCTCTAGCACCTGATTTTACTTCCTGTGGTGGATCCTGTGTGTCTGCGTGCTTCAGTTCATTTTCTTTGACACTTGCTTTACACACTCTGCATTCATAATCTGCAGCTCAGTCTTGAGCATTCTTGATTGTTTGGCTTCTATTATTACCAGGCTCTTTGGTGATGGCCTTGCACCTCTGAGCTTATGATTACACACTTCTCACTGTGATTTTGGGGAGAGCTGGTTTGTATGCTCTTGGCCTCTCTGCCCTCTGTGTCCAAGGCACTGTGTTCAAGGATAGATGTTGATACTGAGGCTTCTCTGTCATCTAAGTCATTTGGAGTTAAATCTTTGTTGAAGTGACTATCAGACAAATGTTCCTACCAGTTCTGGCTCCATTTTTCTGTCTAAAACACACTGTAGTAGTGAGTGTGTGTGAGTATTCATTGTCCATAGATTTAATCTTCCAAATGTCTTTAACTCTTTATTGAAGTGAAACCACCTCTTGAGAGTTATTTCGAGCTGCCTGACACATAAGCCCAACAAATGCAGTCCTTGTCATTATACATCTGACCTGAAATTACAAAGACTGCGTAAAGAACGCCAAAGGTGATTACAGACTTATATTTAGTGAAGATGCAGGTCAGTGTCCCTCTCCTACAGTACAGCACTGGACTGTGTAATGACTGAGCCACTGGAACACAAGCCACACATCCCAGTGTACTGCTGCATCGCCACAGTTCCCTGCATACATGTCAGAGATGTGCACATGCAAAACATATAAGTGAATTTAGCTTTGGGAATTTTTAAAATCTCAGTTTAACTTATAAACTGCCTTTTTTGCTCAGTGCTTCGTTTAGTGTTCTCTCTCTGTCTCTCTCTCTTGTCTCTCTCTCCCTCTCCTTCTCTCTCTCCCTTTCCCTCCCTTCCTCCCTCCATTTATTTCCCATGTTTTAAACAGATCTTCTGAATCTAGCTGTCAATAAAATCTCCAGACAGAAAGTAGAAATATGGAACCAAAACAGAACATCTCTTCCTAACATATTGTCTCAGAGAATCGGAAGAATGCATTTTCTAGCATGGGGATGCAGTCTTTCAATTCCTGTTGAACAGGAAGATGCTGTTGGCAACATGAAATAGTGTCCTTTCTGCATTTTGTGCTAGCCTGTTCATGTGCAACGTATGACAAGTGTTAATAACAAAATTGAAAAAGACAAAGGGTAATTAATGAGCACATCATTATCCTAGCAGTACTCAGCCCAGGATATCACCACTCTGAGCATCCCCCCCTAGACTGGTTCCACTATAAAAAAATGAATGGTCTAAGCAATCTCTGGAAGCTGTGGAAGCAGCAGCACTTCAGGAGGCAGCTACAACCATGAAAGCAGTAAGAGGAGAAATAGAAGTAAGAATTGGGTAAATACTTTTAGCCTCTGTTATAAGCAGGTTCCTAAAGCAAGATGGGATTATAGAGGGAAGAATAGAAAACCATCTCAAGAATGCAATGAAGCAGATAAAACAAATGGGAGAAAAATACAGTGTATTTAATTCATAAAATTTAGTATTCAGGTGTAATCTGGCAGCAAGAAGTGGTTGGCCGAGATTTTAACAAAAAAAAATCATAAAAAAAAATTCAGAGACCCATGGTGACACACAGTCTCATATTTATGTATATCAGAGTTACCTCTGGAACCATTCAAAATAGAGACCTGTAGTTCTATTCAGATTTCGCTTTGAAGTTGGATGCTGAGGCACACTTTCCTTTTAAAATTACAGTGATTCAGAGATGTTTACCCTCCACCATCTAATCATCACAAGCCATGCACAAAGCAGTGAAGACATCAGGACAATGTTCTCAACTTTTCCCATATCCATGAGTCATCAAGAGATCCGTTAAGTGCAGATTCTGATTCTGGATATTTTTGTGTGCCCTTTGGTTCTGTATTTCTAATAAACTCCTAGGTAAGTGGTGGGAACCTATGGCACATGGGCCCAAGGAGGGTATTTGTTAGCATTGAAAGCTCTAAAAGGTTTGCCATCACTGTAGATGGTCCCAGGATTGTGCTTTCAGTAGCAATATCTTTGGAGATGAGATAATGGTCACTTTAAAGTGCATAGAGATTAGGTAAATCAGTTAAATGCTAAGACTAAAGTTGTGTCGTTAAAGGGTGGTTACATGGACTATATGCATAAGAACCTGGTGTGTGTGTAAGCATACACATAAAAGTGTACAATGAGTTTGTTAAGAAAATAATTCAAAATAACCCAACAACTGTACTTTTGGTATGTATCCAAAAGATAAAGGACATCTTAAGGAGATAATAATACGCCTGTGTTCATCACAGTATTGTTCACAATAGCCAATAGATGGACTCAACCTAAACACCAATTCATGAATCAGTGGATAAAGAACAAGTTATTCACACACACACGCAAGATGAAATGCTACTCAATTTTTAAAAAAATGATTATCTTGTCATTTGTAATAACATGAATGAACCTGGAGGGCGTTATGATAAGTGAAACAAACTAGACAATTGAAAGACAAACACTATGTGATCACGCTGTAATGTGGTTATAAGATGCTCGAACATGCAGAAAACGGAGAATAGAGGGTAATTAGCAAGGGTGAAGAAATGGGGAGATGTTAGTAATGAAATGAATACATGCTGGAGACTAATATACAGAAGAGTGACTATAATTAATAATAGTGTATTGAAGATGTGAAACTGGCTGAGAAAGTCAATCATGAAATCTCATCACCACGAAAAAGAAAAGCAAGGGTAGCTACGTAAGGTGACAGATATGCCAGCTAGTTTGATTGGGGCTCATCATTTCACAGTGTTAACATATGTCAAAAAGCCTGTTGTACATTTTAAACATGTACGGATTTATTTATCAGCAATACCTCTATCGACCTGGGGGAGTGCCCCCACCAATACCTTTTTGCTACAGATTTTGTTTAGTTTCTTTGCTGAGGAGAAAGAAAACGTGAGGCTATATTAGGACCCAGAATTTGAAATTGTAAAATTTATCTCTAATTTGGGCCTGAAATGTCTAATATTTTCTAAAGAAATCTAGAAATGATGTCCCATTGGACCTGAGTTGAACCTTAGGAAATCAGAAGAACAGAGCAAGGATTCCTGAGGGAAGTTTGGAGGTGAGCAGTGTCAGATCCCAGATGGCACTGTGTTATGATGATGAAGTCATCAAGATGTAGGATGCTGACCTGCACTTCTGTCTCTTACCCTGCTTAACATATGGTCCTGTTCTGCATTCCTTCTTCACACGTCAGTCCTCTAATCTCCAAGGACAGCATGGCCAAGAAAGGAAACAAGCAGGACCCACATATCCTACAAAATGGTGAACATAAAATCTGAATTTTCCTGTCCAGGTATGTCACATATTTCATGGTCTAGCTTGAAAAAAAACTTACAGCATATTCCAGACACATCAATATTATATCCTGCATACTCTAAATCTCAAAGAAACAAGTTAGCAAAGTTTTCCTACAACAAACAATGTACTATATTAGTCTTTTCATGCAGTGTCTGTCTCCATTACTCAGATCTGCCTCTGTATCATGAAACAGGCTATCAACATGTATGCAAATTAATGAATGTTCAAGCAAGCTCTATCTTTCCAAGACTTTTATTTACAATGCCAACTCCTGCTTCAGGACATCTCAATACTCCCACCGAAGAAAAACATGCACTAATAGATTATGTATTTCTGTTTGGGAACTGAAAAATCTGAACGGTATCCCAAATGCACAGACAACATTGTGACACAAATCGAGAATGCCTTCCTGCAAGAGAGCTAGAAGGCATCTCCTGGGGACAGTGTCTCACCATTGTCCTCGTTCCCCTCTTCAGGTGTTTTAAAGATTTTGCAAAGATAGAGAGAAAAGGCAGGGACAAAAAGATCAGACACTGGCAGGAGGTGTGCCTTCACTGAGAACCATGTGGCTACTTGGTCAGCCCCCAGTCATATACCATTACAGGTTCTAGTCTTACAAGGTGAGGAGTCCCAGGTCAGGAACCCCAAGTTCTGGGATGGTCATGCCTGTAAATCCACAGGAAACCATGTGTCTCATTCCTAGGACTCACTGACATTTAAAGGGTAGAAGGGCTGAAGGGAGGACAGGGAAGGAAAAGAAGACTGAAAGAAGTTCACGTACAGGACACATTCCCTGTTATGGATATGACCGTTACGTATATCTAAATTGTACCAATGAACTTTAAAAAGATACAAGGGAATGGAGAGGTATAAATAGATTTATTTAAAAGCATGTTGATCAGAACATGCTGCTCCTCCTATATGGAAGAAATTCTATACTTGAGGAAAGAGTATCAGTCTGTAATACAGGACGGAAAAACCTTGGAGGGAAAAACCAACTTTGGTCTTTCGTGTTCTTCTGATGGGTTCTGAGTCCAGCAGCCATGAGGTCTGTCTCATTCCGAGCCTCTTATCATGTTTGCAGCACTAGCACAGGTATTAGTCAATAGAGACTCTAAAAGTGTGTGATGGCTGCAAGACTGGCAGAGGGAGAAACCAAGTCATCTCAGCACCAACAAAAAGTAAAAGCAAGCGGTGCAGATGGGAGGAGGAGGTGCTCGCATGATCGCGTGGTTTCTTTGTAGAGGAACCAACCTTTGGTGTATGCATCCATCATCCTACAGGGGTAATTGCTTTGCAGGTGTACAGAAAGGTGACTTCCAGAACTTTCTAAGGAGTAGAAAGCGATCTGAGCATGAGAAACACCTGGAGAAACACAGCCACAGCCTGGTGCAGGTGACAGGGCAAATAAATAAGGCTCAAAGCATCACCATCTATTACGATGGTCACTTCACCAAATTTGAGAAGCTAAAATTAAGTCAAATGCCATTTAGAATATTATCAATAGTACAAAGAAAGCGGAATCTATTTGATGACTCAGAAAGTGACCAGACTATTTTTAGATCCTCTGAACATTTAATTTGCTGGGCCCTATTACCAGTTAAACTACAGACACAGCCTTAGCTGGGGATCTTTTGGTTTTGGTAGTCAGCTTGCTATGCATTTTATTTGTATTAACCCCTTCTCACTTTAACTAGTGAGTCATCTTCATAGTAGAAACTTGACCCTAGCTTTCTTATTCACGTACTCTCAAAAAATCACTATTTGCCTTTGTATCTTAGCCTAGAGCATCTTTCATCTTGACACTGTTTACAGCTAAGCACCTATGTGACCTCAAATCTTTCACAGCCTGGTGCAGGTCCATTTTCGGTGATATCGTATCTCTTTTCTCATGCTTTATTTTCTTGTGAAGAAACTTAGGCATATATATAAACTTGGTTTTTCTAACATGAAGAAACTGGCAATTGCCTGATCCAGGACTAGCTACTTGCTCTAATTTTCAACCTAGCGCCCTGACGCTTCACTCTTTCTCGCTTCAGTGAAGACCAGGATGTGCAAGGATGTGTAAATTTACCACTTGCAACACAAGGAAGTCAGGCAGTGTCCCAAGTTAACTATACTGCTCCTTCTAGTAGCAAATGTATGTATGAAGGACAGATAGAATTAATCACATGCTTCTCTGTGTTAACACAGAGTCTTGCCCATAGCTTGGGCACTTGACACTGCACAACACCATGCATGCAGAATAGTGTTTATCTATCAGTTGTAAATAGACCATAGGCTTCTGAAAAGTGTATGCATCCATTCACGTATCTCTAGCATCTCATAGAGAGTTGGGCACATGTTTAGTGTTTACCAACAATTATGAGACTTATTGAATGAATATGTGGCTAACTGAACAAATAACTGAAGGACAGCAGAATGCGCTGGACAGAAGAGCACTAAACATGGAGCCAGTTGTCTGGAATTCTAATTCTCCTACACAGTATTTGATTGATTGGGATAAATCATTAAAATTACAGACTTCTTTTAAAAGTCCTTTATAACCAATCAGACACATTTGGGATCATAGTTATTACTTATTTCCTCATCAAGTCATCATCACTGATCGCCATACTCACAATTTTAGAGTTCAAAACCTAAATGCCCGACTGGATAAGCAATAATGTAGCAGAAGGTAAGAAGTACCAAAGCACAGACACAATGCAATAGGGAAACGCTGTATGTTGGTTTTTGAAGAGAAGAGGCAGGGACCGTGATGGGATAGCTAGCAACTGCCACAACCAGAAAGCACCCGCGGCTGGCTGTTACCTGGTATGACTGATTATTATAGAGCCAATTTTCCCAGGCTTTCTTGTGTTTCAAGAAAAGTTAGAAAGTAGATTATGACATAGAATACACACAGTATTTAATATCTGACAACTTTGCACCAGCTATTTTTGGCATACAGTGCATGTGTTTGCAAACTCTGACATCCATGGGGGTAACATGGCCGCACATCAGGTTGCCAACAAGACCCTCACAGCAGATCTGTGAACAAAATGCCCCTCCTGCAAATCCCAACAGTGGAGGGGGAAGGGCACCAGATCTGAGGTCAGAGGACCATGTCATTCTGAGCCGCACAGCCAGGGGCAAATTTACTCATTGTATTTAATGAGTCACAGTCTCCTATTTACCCCCGACACCTATAAAATTTACCTTGAAAGCTCAGATATACAGTGCAGAAAAGATGTTGAACTCTGATAAGATTTCAAACAGAAGGTGAACACACCATTACTCAGTACAGTGACTAAGATGAAACAAAGGATAGATATATAATACACAAATGACTTGGAATCTGGAATAATGTGCCCCTCTAACAGGTGATGAATAAAATTTTAGTTCCTAGTGGAACATAAGGCTATATAGGCTCCATCTTACAAATGACAGAGATGAAACATGCAAAGTTAGGAAATCTTTGAAGGTCTGGTAGTGGGAAGAACTAGAATCCAAACTGAGAGCCCACAACTTTAAGAATTGCCTGGTACCATTTATCAGAGCACTTTTGGTCATTCCTGGAAAAGATCTGGCATTTAGATCCTCAAGTTCTGGGGTGATGGGCTAATGGGAGCAACCAGGCCTTGTGGAAATGGTTTATGATAACATAGGTTAATTAAGAGATTGCATCTTAAACAGACACACTATAGAAGACTCTGAAAATAATACATGGATTGTTGAGTTACTCATGGTGTTTGGGGTACTTTGCTACCAGAAAGACCTCAACAATTTGGTATTTGAACAGGAAAGCAATATTTGGAGGCTGGCTGGTATAACCAACAAGAAAATAAATGAATATATGTGGTTATTTAGGCTGTGTGTATGTGTGTGTGTGTGTGTGTGTGTGTATGAGACAAATAAGTACTATGTTATGGAAATGAGGAACAATTATATGATTTATGTTAGACAAACTTAATGAGCCTAAAATGAAAGCAATAGGGACCTTAACTTAGAGAAATTTGAAGAAAATATGAATATGCTTGTTTTGTCAATAAAACTCGAAATAGTTAATCGACCACTTTTCACCTCAAAGCCAAACAAGAAGGGGAGAGATGCTCCACAATTTAAAAATTTTAATAACATAAAAATTTTCCATGGTTAATATGAGACTCTTCTGATTCTAAAACTTGAAAAACTAACAATACAGCAAATGGGTTATTCTAGGTTGTAGCTGGCCAATCCAGGGAGGCGAGTGGGTAGAGTGTGGAGGGGTAGGATGATTATGCCCTGGCTCAAAACATTAAGTGTTTTCATAGGAATCTTTATGTACATTGTAACTTCATTTTAACATCAAATTTACTCCAAGTAACAGTTCCAAGAATAGATATATTTTTTCTTTTTTTTACCCTGAGTCCCTGTTGTTATGTTAATTAAAAATGTGTTATCTTTTCTTAGCAAGTATTTACATATTAACTAACTCTGAGAAGACAGCAACCAGTGTACTTCTTTGAAGGTGTTACCAGTCTACAAGTCTACACTCCCACTCAACTCAAATGAGAAGAAGGCCCTGGTTTAGAGAAAACATAGTCTAGTGATTTTAGCGAAAAAATTCTGAAAAGTTTCTCATCCAAAGACAGAAGAAGAGGGGCTGGGGGTATAGCTCAGTGGCATAAGCGTTTGCCTGGCAAGCGCAAGGTCCTGAGTTCGATCCCTGGTACCGGAAAAAAAAAAAAAAACATGTGCAAAGACAGAAGAAGAGTTTGGGAAGTTATTCTAATGACTGAGAGGGTTTTTAAACACACACACACACACACACACACACACACACACACATATACCCCAAAACTATATTTGTTTGAATTTAATAATGTTGTGAGGAGTAGACACCTACCACAGGATCAAAGGAAAAAGGCCTTTTTCTCTTTTTTTGTTTTTGTTTTTTTGTTTGTTTGTTTTGAGTCAGGGTCTCACTATGCAGTTCAGGCTGGCCTTGAACTCACTTTGTAGCCCAGGCTGGTCTTGAACTTGCAACAAGCCTCCTGCCTCAGCCTCCCTACTGCTGGGATTACAGGCATGTGTCATCACAACCAGCCAGATTGCCTTTTAAGTTGTTCATGAGACAGAAAATAAGCCCTGGAGACAGGACAAAAGATAAAAAAGAGAGTGAAACAAGAGAAAAATGTGAGGGATAAAGAATAAGGGAAAAGGCAAAGGAAGTGGAAGACTTGGGATGAGGAGGAAAGGGGTGGGAAGAGACAGGAAATATGTCTCCATGTCTGTATTTAACTCGACTTCAATGCAACATTTCCATTTGTCCTAGATGAACCTACTAAAAAATTTCTGTTAAAAAATATATCATGGGGTGCCTGCAAGTACTTGAGGTTACGCTTGCATGAGGGAAACAGGATAATAATCAGAAATATTAAACATTACTTCCTTTTTCACTTTCTATCTGACCATAATATCATATCAATTTCAAAAAGTTAGAAACCCTTCAAAGCATATTATCCTCAACACTAACCATAAGGATGTTATGCTTAACTAAGAATTAAGTTAGTTGAGCCATAACCTAGAGAATTTAGGTTTTACTCCAGTACATCCAACATGACTGAAGAAAAGTTACTATTCTAATATTGGAAGTATTTGGCTATAAGGAGCAAGAGAGTACCAATACTCCTCTTTTTGATATACTAAAATCACTGTTGAAGAGGAACAGTGGTCAGCAGAATTCCAAAACCTTTGTGGACACTAATTACCTGCTGAGCACAAATTATGAGCTCCTTTAATTGGGTTTCTGGAAAGATACTGAATAAAGAGACATGACTACTCCACATGAACATGGTGATCTGTGGGTGACTAACCAAAGACCAAGAGGCATGCTTCATTTGAATTTACAGACCTCAAATCACAAATACTACTTCTCTTTTAAGCAGCTATTAATCAGGTAAATCAGTCTATAAATACTGTGAGACATATATTTTCTTTAACTCAAATATCTTAGTCAGCCTTCCCTTAGATTTGATGCAATACCCAATATCCACAACCTAAAGGAAAGGAAGTTTACTAGGCTTACAGTTTCCAGTGGGTTCAGTCCATGGTTGCTTGAAAATAAGGCATAGACACTGTAGCAGAAAAGCATGAAAGAAGAAGCTGCTTATTACCTCGTGTTCAGAAGCAGAGAGTGAGCAAAAGAGCCACAGAAAGAAAGGTTTGGGTAAGAATACACATTCCCAGTTCACACCAACCTGCAATCGGGCTCCGCTTCTTGGCACATGAAGCTGTAAAACTGATCAGTGGATCAATTAACTGATGAGTTTAGCATCCCCACAATTCAATGAACTCTCAAAAGCCCCAACTCAAAATAGGAGACTTTTACAAGCATTTCTGAACTAAACAAGAACATCATGGTAGAAGTACGTGGATGTACTTCTGTGCACTTGTAATAATAGAAGTGGCCCGTTCTTGATGCCCTACTAAGGAAAGGCAGGGCACCGATGTGAATGAGCCACAGAAACACAGAGCAATTGAATAATTTGCCCAAGCCACAGAGAGAAAGTTGTAGGACAAGAATTTGAACATAAACATTTAGTTCTGTGATTTTATTATTTTTACCTCATTATTCTTCATTGTCTCCACCGCTTACTGTGCCTGTTCTACAAACCAATGAGAAGTACATAAAGGCATAGGAAACACATTGAGGGCTTTTTTTAAAGGGAGAAAGTAGAGAGAATAAAAAGTGCAAAATAATAATAACAATGCTATTTGTTAATGTTTCATACTGAGGATTTGCTATGGGTCTAGAACAGCAAGAAGAAAAACACTGATCTGAAAGTAAAGAAAATGAGGAAAATGTGACGTTGAGAGTCAAATATCAAATGTGGAGATACACACACACACAAAAATTTAAAAACCCTCTTTTGTGCCTGGATTGAAGAATCACCCTATAAATTCACTCAATGTCTCCTGAGAGGAAACAATGGATTTCAGACAGAAATTATGAAATCCCAAGGAGAGTCATTACCAGCATGAAGACAGATGTGATATAGCATCCCTGATCGTCTACATTCAAAGCTCAAACTCAGGGGGAACATAGAGGTCCCTTTGTTAAAATAAAGCAATCATTTCTAGCTTCATTAAAGAAAATATCATGACATTATTAATCTATAGCAAAAGTCCCATGTGCTAGAGAAAGACTATTAAATCTTGCTTTGGGGAGCTGTTATGGGTAGCAAATACTTATAAAAAAGCATAAATAATACTTTAAGCATATATGGCTTAACCATATTCACTACATATGTTTGCTGCGCTGCAGAAAAACCTTACACTACCATATCATAACTGCTAACATCCTCAACAACATTTCTTTTCTAAACTGTAGTTTTAGAAAAAAGAACTCTGTCACTGAAAATACACAGGTAGGAATATTTCTGTAGAGATATTATAAATGCCCTACACACATACACACACACACACTATCTAACTGTGATGATCTTGAGACATAAATTCCATAAGCCATGGCAGCATGAGTTTTCACAATTTTATAACCCTAGAACAGCAGATGAAGCACACACTGGCAACTAGGGCTGTAGTACAATAAAGGTGACGTAACTTGAAGAATTATTATAGTATTAAAGATGTTCTCAATTTGCTTTTGTGCACTTAATATACTTATTAAGTAATTTTTGTATCTTTCTTTGACACATTTCCCCCAAATTAACAAATATTTCAGCTATGAAATTTTTTTTTATTTAAAAAAAATAAAAGTACAAAAACATTAACAAACAGACACCAATTAGCATAAAAAATAGTACAATCACAACTAATCTATAGACAAGGTGACATGGTTTCAACAGTGGTTATTTCTTTATCCATTGATATCTTCGAAGTGTAAACATATGAACCCATATACACACATGCAAAATAAGTCAGAAAATTAATCCTCTCAACAACAGAAAAAACACAACTACCAAAAATCCAAAGACAAAAAAACAAAACAGGCTCAGCTATGAAATTCTTGAGTGGATTCCCAGCATTTTTCAGACTGTGGTAGGTAATAAATACATGTATAAATGATGATGAATTAACCATTGCAGAACAATGGCTTTCTCTCCCCCATGACATGGCCATAGATGGAGAACTAGGTTTTGAACTAAGGTTGTGCAAAATGAGGAGTTTCTCATGTGAATCACAGAAGACAAGATTTCCACACAATATATGAGTTGTAAGAACTCCAAGCATTGCAAACTTAGTTTCTCTGGGGCGGGCTAGTGACCAAGACATGAAAGAGACATTGAGACTGTGCACATGAGGGAGCTAGTCTCCCCTCTAGAAATTTTAAGACAACCATTTTTAAAAAGTAAATACCTTGATGACCCAACAAAACACATCTGTGGGTTGAACCCAGCCAGGAACAACCTTTTGTAATTTCTTAAAATTCTCTTGGTTGGTGCTCTTTGGCTCTGAGAAGCATTTTGCCTTTTCTCTTACTTTTCTCTGCCTGTTGGTCTCTGTTTCTACCTTACAATTCACCACCAATATTCTTGCACCTCATCTCTTCAAGAGCCAAATAAATGTATTCCAAACTGGGACTTTATCATGTCCCCAGGACTTGATCTACATTATATTTTACACACAGCATGATCTGAATTAAGTTGAACTTGTGTTTTTGGATTTCCTTGACTATTTCTAAATGTTGTGTGACATTAATAACCACTTGTCTATTGAACAATGACTTGAGCTCTTGACTTTGTATTTTTGCATTCTTAAATCTGCAATTTAGCAAAATGAAATATGAGTACGTTTCCTTCTAACTATAATAAGGAAAAGCATTTAGTCAATTTGAGAGACCTCACATATCTAAAAAAAATACTGTATTGTTTTATTTTCTCTGAATTAGAATTTTAGACAATGGAATGTGTTTAGGAAGTTAATGTCACAGTCTCTCTCAACGACTTTGAAGCCTGCTGTTATACACATTGAGATCCTGAGTTATCCTTTTGGATCAGGATTCTTAATAATAAACCTCTTGAGTTAGCCTTCCCTTTCTCTCCCACTGCTTAGCTGGTTGGAATGAAATTGAATGTGGCATTATTCTCCCAGCCACCATGCGTGAAAAATATTGGCTTATTTACAAATGGAGGGTCCAGGCATCTTCTGAAAATGTTCTGTGGGACCGTAGATGACTACCTAAAGAGATCTCACATTACCCAGAATGGGGGTGATGAGGATTCAGCTGCCCTGGACTGTTGCTTTCATCCATCTTTGCACTATCTTACTCTGCAAATACATACACACTCTTAAGAACAATAAACTTTGCAACAGAGCATTGATAGCACAACTCCATTTAAGCTAACAGCCTTACTACGTCCTCTACCCCCAAGTATGCTGTTTTAATTAGGAAGATGGATTTGGGAATTTGTATGTTCTGTTGTGCTATAATTCCTGCCTTTACAGTAATTTTCTCCTGCTTTTCACACTATAATGTGCTATAAATCCTAGTTAGGCTGTTTCACTGGCCTGTTGCTAGTCAGAGTCAATATTTCAGGCCTTTCGTTGTCATGGCAACCTTCGGCTGCACGCCTGTTCACTGGAATATGATACAGTCTCCTGGGGAAATTGCTATGAACTTGATCATCTCGTGGACTTAGGCCCCCGATGCAGCAATTCTGTCCCCACTCTCTCTGCCACCCACTGACATTTGCAGGGTCCCAGTTGTGCCTTTGTGTGTGAGAATACATTTGGGTGAGTGTGGGTACCCACACAGGCTCACGCACTGGCCAAGGCAGACACATGAGAAAAGAAGCAAACTAAGTACAGAAAGCAATCTTTCCTCTCTTCCCTTGAGAAAGGGTAAGGTTGGAACGATACTGAACTTAGCGTTAAAGTCTAAGCAAAGCAGGCACATGTCTCGCAGCTTTATTCTATCTCTGTCCCTGTTCTTGCCTCCTAATTTCTTTCTAGTTCTTCATTCCCAAAAGCCCTTCATACATTTTTAAATCCCAGTGTATATCTTTCCAGATTTAATCACAGCATGTGTTGCTGGTTTAAATCCCTTGCACCTTGCTTTTCTTTGAAGAGGTGTCTTTTATTTCCAGGACATTTGAGTGTCATTTTACTATTAACTATCTCCTATTCCTCCAGTTCTTAAGCACAAAGTAGTCAGGGTAAAGCCTACAACTAGTACCAACAGCTCTAAGTAAATTGATTAGTCCCTCAGTGACTCATTTTCCTAGTCTATAAAGGTGACTATTTCCCAGGGCTCACCAGATGAACAATGAAACCAAATGAAGACAATAGTTTTGAAGCGCTATCATAAGGCCTCTAAAAAGCTAAATTGTTATTTGAATTAAATACGTGAGGTCCTATTTCTCAGTAGCACACTAAAACATTTAGGGGCCCAGTAATGCAATCTGTTTAAATTGAGATTTGAATAAAATTGAGGAGATGAAAAAAGGAAGGTTTTTCATAACATTTTCTACCTATCCACCCTTATTCCAGCCACATCATGTCAGGTTTGCATCTAGACTCCCTTGTAAGGCACAGCCAAGTCCTAACACACTGTATCCAAGTAGATTTTCATATATGTTGTACCTGGGGCAATTTGCCCCAACCACACTTGCAAGCAAGGGTCAAAGTTATTGGAAAATGGAGACAGCTAACAAAGTACCAAGTTCCCTCCCGACAGCCTCACATTTCTATGTATGGACAGCAAGGTGCCCGTGAAGAAGGCACGTGGCCTTTCTATTCGTGATGAGAACAGGGATCAGGACAGGCTTCTCCTTCCCTGCAGCTGTCTTTGGAAAAGTCAAAAGGATTAACTCATCTGAGTAACTAAAAAAGGGTTAGAGGTTGATGGAGCGCAGACTCCTGTTCCGCTGGACGTTTCGCCCTCTCTCCTCTCTTCCCTGCTCACAGGAAATCAACACATTTCCCCAACCTCGTAGCCCCATTCCTACTCCCAGGCTTCGGCGATGTCCTTGATCCTATGACATTTTCACCGATCCCCAGTCTAAGATGAAGGAGACCTGGGTCTGTGTTCATTCACGCAGCTTGCACTCCCTGCTGGTAGCTCTGGTAACTGATTTTGCTTTTATGGTCTCCAGTCCTCTCATTGTAACTTGAGGAAAAGTGGGATAGGCAAGGGATGGCTTCTAATGCCCCTTCTGCCTTCAACAGCTTGTGATCTTCTAAGTTCCATGGTTTATAGTCCTCAAATCAAGTTTGGCGTCTAATAAATTATCTCTTTTGAAAGCTCACAATCTCCCATAATTCCCAAACTATAGTCTCTAAGTATATATTGTGATTTTGTTTCATAAGTATTGTTAAATATTCACTTTTGTGCTGTCTATTAAATATTAATTGGTAAATTTAATTAATTTATTAAATTAATTCTCTGGATGTACTTTTGTGCAGAAAGCTTTATGAGGTTCTGATTTGCTCTTGTTTTATAACTATCAGCAAGTTCTTGCACAGTAGAGGAAACATAGTAAGTGTTAGGGTTTGTGTCCAGATGCCTCGCTGAAGCCTCAGGCAGTCACTGGGCAGGCCTCTAGAGTTGGTGACTGATTGAGCGTCCAGCTCTGGGACTAGGAGTGTCAGCGCTACGCCTGCCCTGGGGCAGGAAACCTGCACACAAGAGAGAAGGAAAGAGGCTGCTCTCTTTCTTCCTCTCTCTCTCTCTCCTGTCCTTTCCACTCTCGGTGTTTTTCTGTTTAATGCCTAAACTGTTGCTCTTCTGCCACACCATCCTGCCTTGAGCCAGCTGATTATGGACTGAAAACTCTACAAACCATGAGCTAAATAAATATTTTCTTCCTTAGTTCTGGACGTCAGGTATTTTGTCCCAGCCAAGAGAGAAAAGCAACTAAGACAGTAAGCTTTCAAGTGGCAATTGTTTTTTAAGTGACTGAATGAATGAATGACTCTTTAGGCCCATACTATCAATTTGTAGAGTGAACGTTAACTTTACATGGTGTCGAATAGCTGGTACATTTAAACAACGCTAAAGAAAATATTTCTGCCAAAATCTACCATGCGAATTAAAGACCTGCCATAAAACTGCATTTACATTTCAGACTATTATTATTGCTTAGGCTCATTTACACTATTAAATAGAAGCCTTCTCAAAGTCATTAAGTTTTCATAAACAATGTATTACATGCAATTTCTGACCTCAATTGTGTCATATTGTATAGCAGAAAAATAAGTTATTGCTTATCTCTTAGGAGTTGGAAAGATAGACTTTTATGATAAATTTGCGTATGGTTTCCACATTCCTAACTCTGTGTTGTGTTTGTTACAGAGTTGGCAGGTTTAGCTGTTGAATGAGCTAGAAAATCAGTGAGTGGGTAGAATGGGGAGAATCTTGTAATCATTAAAGGAGACACAATTATTTATTATTTCTTCTCTCTCCCAACAAATAATTGAAATTATTTTGGGTGTACTTACTTATCAGTACACAAAATAATCAGGAGAGCTGAAGCAGAGAAGTGTGGAGGGAAGAGGACTGGGGGTTGAGGTCCATTTGCTAACAGAGGATACCCACATACCTACCGCACCTACTCTAGGGAAGAGTCACAGCTCCATGTTTCTGTTGTTGCTGCCAGAGCCAGGAGAGGAAAGAATGTGGTAAAGTGCCCCTGCAGGCTGAGAGGCATTGCAGGGAAGTCTGTCATTAGAGAAGGAACAGATGTCTCCAAGCAAGGAAGGGCTTCTGCCAGAGACTGTGTCCTATCTCTACGCTAGTGTTTCTCAAAGTACAGGGCACAATCCACCTCACCTGGAAAGCTTGTTGCTGCCTTTCACCAGAGTTCTAAAGCAGTAAATCCAGGGTGGGACTAGAAACTTTGTGTTTCTAGCAGTTTCCTAGCATGCTAATGTCGCTTGTCTAGGGATCATACTTTGATTACCATTGTTCTAAATTTAGGGTGACAGAAAAGATTGCTTCCAGGCCCTGGAGGGTAACATCAATATATAATTCAAGCTAAAGGTAAATACCGTAGAACCTGGATAGTGTTTGCCCTTCTGAAAGTCATGCAAATCCAAAATTTACTTTGAAACATTTCATAAAAAAAACAGATCTATGGGTAGGATTTGGCCTGTGAACAACTCTGCTGAACAGTGCAGCAAGTTTGTGAAGTAATTAGAGCTGTGGGTGTGAACTTACTTTGCCTATGAGTTCCTGTACCTCACTGATGCTGGAAAGTCGAAAGCAGGACTTTCCAGCCCATAGAATGCAGTGAGTGACTCAAAACTTCTGTTCACTCTGTAATGTGCTCAGTGACTATCTCTGCTCTGCTCATAAATTGAAAATGCAAAAGAAAATAGGGAAAATGTAAGGGTACACCTATGAAAGTATGATGAAAAGACTTTTGATATTGAAAGGACTTCAATGTTTAATAAAGATAATAAATGCTGATATTTCTGTGATTCTCTTCTCTCTAACCTATAAAAGATAATCCACTGATATGGTAAACTCATATACTACACATATATACTGGACTATTTTGGATTTATCCTAGTTTCAAATATGATCATGACAAATGTTTTGGCTAAGATTTAAATCACAAAGAGATCTGCACATTTTTTTCTACCCAAAATGTAAAAGGTCAGCTTGCAAATTTAGATGTTGGAACTGGTTTCACGTGAGTACCAATTCCTAGGTCATCAGTTACTTAAACTTTTCAAGGAAGCGTCCCATGTACAGAATAGAAAGGATAGCACTACAGAAGGCTTTTTAAAGATTAAATTAAGCAAATAAAAGCCTAGGATATAGTTTATTGTGGTCTAAAATGTTGTTTTATTGGATTCCATAAGTATAAGAATAATATAGTCAGACCTGTGCCCAACTAACCTTCCCCAGGATGGCCTAGGTATACTAACACATCTCAGAAACATTACACTTCACCCAAGAATGTACATTTACTGCCTTGAAGAGTGTGCCCTGGGAGACTCCAGATGTTATCTTGTTCACACACAGAATCTTTGTAGATGTGGTTAGTTAAGATGAAGTAGCAGTAGATTTAGAGCCAAATGTACGATGTCTGGTGTCTCTATAGAAAGGCCAGGTAGAGACATGCATGTATATACCTACAAAGAGGACATGTGACCACAGAATCGGATAGTGGATGGTTCCTGCTGCTGCTAGCCGAAGAGTTACCGGCAATCAGGAGAAGTTAGGAAGAGGTAAGGTGGAATTCTGCCTTAGACCCTCCAGAGCTAGTCTGGCACTATCAGCACTGTGAGTTTGGACTTCTAGTCTCCAAAACTTTCAAAATCATAAATTTATATTGTTTTAAGCTTCCCTTGTCTGTGATTTGTCACAGAAGCCCTAGCAATCTACTTCAAGTGGTTGCGTTTCCATAGCTGAGGACAGTAATTTTCAAAGAATTGACATTCAATCAATATTTGTCCCATGAATGATTTTCTACTGATTTACGTTATTTCCTCCATCCCCTATGTTGAACTCTTGCTCCCACCACATCCTTTGTAGATTTCTACAGCCAGTCACTGACTATACTTTATTCTTTCTCTTTACTGTTAATGTCTGGCTTAGCGGAGGATATGTCAAGCATACTCAATAAATGATTATTTCTTGTACTATACACACTATGTAAAAAAGTGTTATAATACCTTGAATTTTTCCTTTACTTCCACCTAGCAGAAAAAGCATACTTGGAGGAAGGATTCATACATCGTATGAATTTCTCTAAGATAGTAGAAAGAAATCAATGTCAGCAATGAAAATACACTGAGATACTTTTAAGGAGCGAAACAATTTGGCTTTGAAAGTGATAGAAAAGCCCAGGGAACTAGGAAAAAATCATGAGAATGAATACTATGTGGATGACACAACAGTACCTAAACCGATAGGGTTTTGCTTGAGCTTAAGGAGTAGGAGATAAAATGCTTAGACCTACAGAGACCTTGCCTGGGCTCTGCACACAGGAGTTTAGAAAAACTGGTAAGAGTGCAAGATAGGTGAAGACATAGTTGCTTCTACTAATATTGAAGATCTTTATACATCATGGAACTCTGAAAAGGATGGATATTTTTAGGGGCATAGCCTAATAAATCAGGTTGGATTTGCCTTTTTTCTGGATTGATGAAATCCCTGATTTCTAATATCTGGACTATCTTGAAGTCCTCCCTACACACTTCTCTTTAACTTTGATGCATATTTTCATTACTTAAACAGAGATTGGGAACAGGAAAAACCCAAAGGTTTTGCTAGAAGCATAATTGTCAAGCCTCTAGGGATCTACAGTTCTTACTCTTTGGGTCTGATTTTTTTACTGCTACAAGCAAATGGATCTCTTCCCTTTGATGACCTCACAGTGATGTGAAAAGCATAGATGAGTTCATTTCTCTGGGTCTTGGTGATCTTTAGATGAAAGTCATCATCTGAGTTCAAAGGTTTCAATTTGTGAAGCAATTCATTCAAGTCTTCCTCTGCATTCCTTTCTCAAATAAGCCTCTTATAAACTACTTCCTGATAGAGCATTCTAAAAGCACCCTAGCCCTACACGAATGAGTTTTTAAAAAGATGAGGAATCTGGCTAGTTTGTAGTTTCCCACTGGAAATAGCTAACATTACCAATCTAGCGGTACTTAGGGACATACTCAACACTGCTTGAGTCCATTTTCAAGAAGCTGCACTTGTATCCATTCATTCACTAGGAGAGATGGGGAGAGGATGTCAAGAGCACATAGTTTACAGAGTGCTTTGAAGATTGAGCTTCTTGTCAATTTAACTTCACTGCTTTGATCCATGATGGAAGCTGATGGGTGCAGCTGGAGGAAACGAAGAGCACAGAGCACTATGTATGAGCTCAGAGTGCTTAGCGGAGACTCCGTCTGTAAATGGAAATGTGACTGGCAAGTCTGACTGCTGACTGCTAAGCAGGCACAGAACCTCATTAAATGGGAGATGTTGGAGATGCTGCCTCAGTACTTCATTGAGATTCCACATACATCTACACTTTGACTGACCCAGCTACCAGGCAGTGACTTCTAGCTAAGGATTTTCTGCCTATGGTCAGTGTGCCTTCCTAGAAGACATGCAAGTCCAGGCCCTAATCACTCACGGATAGTAAAACTTGCTTCGCATTTTCTTTGCACACTTTTGCCTAGCCAGCCCTCCCCTTATACCCAGGAATAACCGCTAGTATTTAAGCCAATGGATTCCGGGGTTTGGTCACATAGCTTTTCCTTAAATTAAAGAAGACTATTGTTTTATGATTCCGTCTGGGAACTAAATACAGTATCTTCTCTTTAATGACCATGTTGTTCAACCTTATATTACCTGTGATATAGATACTGAAGCATGAAGTTCAGGAGAAACCTGAACAAAGCCCCACCAACAAAGAAATATTCGAGTCTAAGGATAACTGACTTGCTCGTTATTCATTCATTCATTCATTCATTCATTCAAAAAACATTTGTTGAGCACCAAACCACAAGTAAGGCCTGGGCCTTGGTACCAATTATCATACAGCGTAACATCAGACAGACCATCAAACTACTGCATGAAAGATGAAGGTGTATAGAAGTCAATACAAGGCTGTAATGGTGGGACTGGCCCATTCAAGTACAGGGATGTGTTTGGAGAAAAGCTTCCTGAACTTTAATCACAAGACCCTGTGTAACTAGGGAAGTGTGCTGACAAGAGAAAAAAGTGCGAAGGAGGAAAGAAATATGCTTTTTTCCATGTTCGCCTAGTCTCAGCTATGTTCTGGCCCCGTAGCACTTCCCTATTACATCTCTGAGACAGCTGCCTCTGGCTTCCTAACGGCTCCCTCCCGAAAGAGACGGGCTGTCTCTTTCTCTTGCGTTATACTAGAAGACCAGAAAATGGATTTCCATTTAATTCCCTGAAGATAGGATTTTCTTTCTTCAGTGGGAAAATAAAGTTTTATAAGTAGTGAATTGACCCACCCACCACGGTGGGAAGGTGATTATCTTCTCTTTAAGATTTCTTCTAATGTGTCAGATATGGGGTAGACGAAAAATAAACAGACTTACGGGCTGGAGGTACAGCTCAGTGGGCTAAGTGCTTGCCGCTAAGCACTAAGGCCCTGAGTTCGATCCCCGGTCCCGGAAAAAAAAAAAAAAAGAAAAGAAAAATAAACAGACTTCAAAATAAGAATACCTTTCTCTCTACCGCTCATGATTATTATTGGCCCTTTGCTGGTGTCCATTAGATGAATCAAGCGAAAGGATAAGTGTACTCAAAAGGTGTAACACAAACAAGTAAATAAATGCCACTCTCCTGTGAAAAACCTTCCTGCCTTCTGCTCTTTCACTAGTTGCCCGTCTGCTGTCCAGTCCTCCCTTCGTTCTTCCGCTCTCCTTGTGCACCAACTTCAGGAATGATTCCTCAGCAAAGTAGCAAAGCGGTGCAAGGAACTTGCTAAAACCCCAGGGCAGGGCTATTCTAAATAAAAAGTGAGGTCAGAAGGATTCAGCTCTTAAAAATCTCTATATTGAAAATATTCGCTGTACCTCATATTCAGGTTCAAGTGCACATATTTGTAGAAATAAAAATATATCAATAAATATGGGTATATCTCATAGATATTTTCAGTACAACCTGTAGACATTAAGAAATATATACATATGCATATTGTGTGAATTTATTTGTACATATGCATGTACAAATTAATACAATTATTAAAGATATTTAACTTCTGATATCACTTTTCCCAGTAATGGTTTCTTGCTATAAACAAATGCCTGGTACAGATCTAGTTTCTGAACCACAAAAGAAATTTTATTCCCCTGTATTCACACACTGCCTCTTTTAAACGCACACATACACAGCTTACAACAGCTTTCTCCAGCCATAGCTATAGTTTTTGACAGGATATCAAACATTTTGAAAGGGTATTCTTTTGCCTGCATGAAAGTAATTCAAAAGAAAATGCTACTGCTTTCAGAATCAGATCCTTCTATAAAAATCAAGGCAGAAGTTCTTAAGCTTTTTGGATTATGGCCTTTTGTTGCAATCCACTGAAAACTATAGATAGGTCCCAACGATTTATCAGACCTTATGGGCCACCCAGAATTCAGCTTATGGACCCTGGGTTAGAACCACTGTAGAAATGGAGAGACCTCTGCAAAGGGCATATTTAATACGGCTACAGGAATTAGCACAATGCACCACACAGACTGCTGTTCAAAGTGGCTGTTAATTGGCTCTTTTTATGGTATTCGACAGTGACTACAGTAAGATGAGACTGAGGCTGATGCTAAGTTCTGCAATAAACAATAAATAACAGGAACAACTCAATTTATTACACTGGGTGAAATGGTCAGACACTGAGGCATCTGGAAGAATGTGGTCTCTTGAGCCAGACGGCACTGCATTTACACTGCAGCTCAGCTTCTTACCAGGTAAGTAACCTTGATTGAGCAAGTCAGTTATCATCACCGGATCTCAGAGTACTCATAAATAAAAGAGGAATAATACAAATTTATAGATTTTGCATTGAATATTAAGTGCACAGTGATTTAAAAATTTGACTGCATGTTAAAATCTCCTGGGATACTTTAAAAATAATGATATGTATATTATATTTATATATACTGGTGTCCATATTTTTAAAAATACTGATGTCAAGTCCTGTCCCCTGATTTAATTATCCTGGTGTATGCCCTGTGCATCAGTGTTTGAAAATTTTTTTCCTCTGAGCTTGTTCTGGACCCCAGGTTAAGAACCACTGAGGTAACTAATGTATGTAAATACCATCTGAATATCTGGTTATTAATAGGGCATCAACCTATATTATCTTAAAACTATCTGGATAAAATCCCTCCCTGCTGTTTGCTGGCTCTGTGACCTGGAGCAAAATCTTCCAATTTTCAGGACTCTACAATATACATTTGAAAAATTGACTTAATAAGTGCACCTATGCAATGTCACAAGCAATGAAAGGCACTGTAGGTAACTTGCTGACCAAGGTGGTGTTCCCCGTGTATGCAATGGATGTTAGTTACTGCTATTAATGTTTTCATTACAGTTATTATTTCTACTTCCCTCTCACACTGGCACCTAACTGGGTGACGTGGATGCCTTTCACATATCTTAACTGAATAATATATTAGTACAAATAATCATGCCTTTCAGCACAGTTTTAAAAAATACATAATCTTATATTCAAGTGTTTCTGTCACAAAATGTGAATTATGCTATTACTATTTATCTCCAGATTTTATCATGATAATTCAAAGTAGCTAATTCAATCAACTGTTATTTTTAATTAAAACTTTCTTTTTTCTACTCTACTGGATCTAATCATAATCGTACAAAACTAGAATAATTCAGTCAATGTGCAACAGTAACAAATTTCAGTATTAATCTTGTATCTAGGTCAACTCTGTTTGCTGACTTGTGTACAATAAATATTCCAAATTTTAACTTTTGCTTTAATCAATATGTACTTTTTAAAGTCTTTGTTTTTACCTCCTAATAGTCAATTAGAATTGTTCTTCTCTGTAACAGACTTTTTAAAATGCAGTCAATCTCATAAAATCCATTATATACACAATAACATTTATTGGGGCAGGGGCATTTTATCTTTCCTATCTTTATTCTACAATTATATGAAAGTCTTTCCATTTGCTGCCCTAGTTTCTTCCTGTAAATGGCAAGTAGAATATTCTGTTTTGATTTCTTGTCCTTCCCCTCATTTCTAGGACAGATCCTCCTGCATCTGTGCTTCTTGCTCGCTGTGTGATTCTCTTTCAGAGTATGGTTATTTGCTCTGTTGTAATTACAGTGTGTATTTGGATACACCAACATCTTGTGGGCAAAGTGGCTCTCCTTACACCACCTCAAATGACAATTTTCAGCCAGATTCCTTATTACTTAGACAATGGAAAGATGACCTGCTGAGAATTGAAGAACTCCCTGCTCTCTGGGAGGAAATATAGGACACAGATCTTTAAATACTTTCCTCTGAAGAAAATAAAGCCAGCATCTCTCATTTCCTAACTGGAATACTGAATGAAGAGTTGTATTATGACATGTTCAGTTGAAAAAGGGAACCAGCATATGTAATCACTCTGTAGAAACCAATGTAATTTCATGGCAGGTTATTAGACGTGACTGATGGGGTAATGGAGAAGATTTGAATCTATGTAATTCCCATTAATTTTTTTCTGGAGCCAATCCCAATGTCTTCCTATCAAAAAACAGTATCCGAGACTACTTACATTTTGGTATCTGCACATTCTATTATAGGTAGTTTGATTTTATCTCAAACTCTTCCAAGTTACAATACAGCATACACTTTGGCTTTATAATATTGATGACATTCCTTAAAGATCTTAACTACACATTTCTACATTTACTATCTAGTCCTATTATCAGAATATTTCAGTTCTCATGGTTCTTTCAAAAATATTATTTTATTTGAGCCCTGTATGTATAGTATGGGTGCATTAATTTTATCTTAAAGATAAGGAAAATAGAGCCTCTAGAGGTCTCTGTGGCCTCGCTGAGGTCCCCGCACCACGACAGAAGACAGAGCTAGGGCTAGAACACAAGCACTGTGGCTCTTGTATAGGGTTTCTTCTAGGCAGACTCTCAAGATGAAACCTATTGAATCTATAGGCTACATCTGTTGAAAGATTTCCAGTATCAAAATAATTCTAAGTTTAATGCGTAGTAAGATATTAAAATGCGCTAATCACATTTTAAAATATGTAGGCCACTCTGGTCCATTTCACTTGCTCAGGTAAACGTGGAGTGATTAAATATAAATTTCCACTCACATATTTACTTAATAAATATTATATACTGTCCCAAGGAGCTTTGGTTGTCTTAAAATAAATACCATTCTAACGTGAAGCTTCATTTAATGGCATTCCCGTATTTGGAGGAAGAGATATTTTCTTACCGGGACAAGAGGGAGGTACATATTCACTAGCACCGGGAGAAGGTCTTAGTCTTATAAAGGTAAGCCCAAGTCACTGAAACACCTTAAACTGCCTCATTTCTGCATTTTAATTTACTTACTTTGGGAACTATGATTAGATTTACAACACTGGCAGCAGTCAGGTTGCAGAAGGTGACTTGGAGTGACTGGAATTGTTAAAGGAGAAAGGAAGGATGAGGAACACATCACAAGCAGAACAGTTTGTGTAGAATTTTAAAAATTTCTCATGTCCACAATAATATTTCCAAACTGATTTATTTTTTTTTATTTTTTTTTATTTTTTTTTATTTTAGAAACATAAAAGTACAAAAACATATTGACAAACAGACACCCATTATCATAGAAAATAGTACAATCACAACTAATCTATAGACAAGGTGATATGGTCTCAACAGTAGTTGTTGCTTTATCCATTGATATCTTCGAATTGTAGATGTATGGACCCATATACAGACA
>PVLD010017098.1:0-42921 GCA_004027595.1 Dinomys branickii
TCTTTATAGCTGAATAATATTCCATTATATAAAAATGCCACAGTTTTTTAATCCAGTCTTCTGTGGATGGACACTTGGGTTGCTTCCACATTTTAGCTATTACAAATTGCGCTGCTATAAACATGGGTGCACATATATCAGAGTGATATGATGTTTTCAGATCTTCTGGGAAAATACCCAGAAGAGGAATAGCTGGTTTAAATGGAACCTCTAGACCTAGTTTGCTGGGAAATCTCAAAACTGCTCTCCAAAGTGGTTGCACCAGTCTGCATTCCCACCAGCAGTGTAATAGAGTCCCTATTTCTCGACAGCCTCGCCAGCATCTGTTATTGGATGTCTTTTTCATACTGGCCAGTCTTACTGGGGTAAGATGAAATCTCGATGTTGCTTTTATTTGCATTTCTCGAATGATTAAGGATGTGGAACATTTTCTCATATATTTATTTGCCATTTGTATTACTTTGTCTGAGAAGTGTGTATTCATCTCAGATGCCCATTTCTGGATTGGGTCTTTGGATTTGGACAGGTACATTTTTTTTAATTCTTTGTACGTTCTAGATAGAAGACCTTTGTCTGAGGGACAGCCAGCTCGGAATTTTTTCGCAATTTGTGGGTTTTCTTTTTACTTTGCTGGTGATTTCTTTAGATGTACAAAAACTTTTCAGTCGAATGTGTTCCCAATTATTGATTCTTTGAAGTGTTTCCCTTGCAGTTAGATTTTTGTTCATGAACTCTCTTCCTACTCCTATGTCTTCAAGATTTTTACCTACTTTCTCTTCCAATATATTTAGAGTTTCTGTTTTAATGTTGAGATCTGTGATCCATTTTGACCTGAGTTTGGTGCATGGTGATAGACTGGGGTCTATTTTCAGTTTTCGGCAAGAGGCAAGGCAGTTTTTCCAGCACCATTTATTAAACAGGCCTTCTTTTTTCCACTGTGTTTGGTTGACCCCTTTGTCAAATATTAGGTAGCTGAGTGGGTTTTTCGTTGTGGTTGCATCTTCCAGTCTGTTCCATTGATTCTCAGGTCTGTATTTTAGCCAGTACCAGATCGATTTTATTACAGTAGCTTTGTAGTATAATGTCAGGTCAGTGATTGTGATTCCACCTGACTTGTCCTTATTGCCCAGGATTGCTTTTGCTATTCCGGTTCCAGATAAATTTAAGGCATATTTTCTCTAGATCTGTGAGGTATGTTAACGGTAGTTTGATGGGAATTGCATTGAACCTGTACAACAGTTTTGGTAGTATGGCCATTTTCACAATGTTAGTTCTTCCTAACCACGAGCAGGGTATGTTTTTCCATTTATTGAAATCCTCTTCAATCTCTTTTTTCAGAGTGTTGTAGTTTTCACTGAATAAATCTTTCACATTCTTTGTTAGATTGATTCCTAAGTATTTCAGTTTCTTGGTTGCTATTGTAAAGGGCATGGTTTCCTCAATTTCTCTCTCAGTCTGTTTGTTGTTCATGTACAGGAATGCTATTGATTTTTGGGTGTTGACTTTGTATCTGGCTACGCTGCCGAATTTGACAATTAATTCCAGGATTTTTCTTGTGGAGTTTTTGGGGTCCTCCATGTATAGCATCATGTCGTCTGCAAATAGTGATAGTTTGACTTCTTTTCCTATCCTTATTCCTTTTATTTCTCTCTCTTGTAGGATTGCTCTGGCTAGTGCTTCCAGAACTATGTTGAATAGGAGTGGTGACAATGGACATCCTTGTCTTGTTCCTGACTTTAAAGTGAAAGTTTTCAGTTTATGTCCATTTAGTATGATGTTGGCTGTTGATTTGTTGTAGATGGCTTTGATCAGATTGAGGTAGAGGCCATCTATTCCTATTTTTTCTAAGGTTTTTAACATGAATGTATGTTGGACTTTATCAAAAGCCTTCTCTGCATCTATAGAGATGATCATGTGGTTTTTGTCTTTGACTGTATTAATATAGTGTATTACATTAATTGATTTGTGAATATTGAACCATTCCTGCATTCCTGGAATGAATCCTACCTGGTTATGGTGTATAATTTTCCTTATGATTTGCTGTAATCTATTTGCCAGTATTTTGTTGAGTATCTTTGCATTTATGTTCATTAGCGAGATTGGCCTGTAGCTCTCTTTCTTGGTTGGGTCTCTCTGTGGTATTGGTATCAGTGTAATACTTGCCTCCAGAAATGTGTTGGGGAGAGTTGCTTCCTTTTCGATTTCCTTGAAGAGTTTGAGGAGTGTTGGCATTAGATCTTCTCTAAATGTTTTATAGAATTCTGCTGTGAATCCATCAGGGCCTGGGCTTATTTTGTTGGTAAGTTTTTAATGACGTTTTCCATCTCATTAATTGATATTGTGTTATTCAGGATTTTTATGTCTTCCCGATTCAATTTTGGCAATTTGTACCTTTCTAGGAATTTGTCCATTTCTTGTGTATTTTCTATCATATGGCAATACAGATTTTCAAAGTAGGTATTAATGATCTTTTGTATTTCTTTTGGATCTGTAGTGACTTCCTCTTTTTCATTCCTTATTGCATGAATTTGAGATCTTTCCCTTCTTTTCTTGGTAAGGTTGGCTAGGGGTTTATCAATTTTATTTACTCTTTCAAAGAACCAACTCTTTGATTCACTAATTTTTTGTAGAGTTTTCTTCATCTCTATTGCATTAATTTCTGCCCTGAGTTTTATAATCTCCTCCCTTCTTTGGGCTCTTGGTTTGGCTTGTTGCTCTTTTTCTAAGAGTTTGAAGTGTGTCTTTAGGCTATTTATTTGCTCTCTTTCTATTTTCTTTGCATATGATTTCATTGCTATAAATTTCCCTCTGAGAACTGCTTTCATTGCATCCCACAGATTCCGATAGGTTGTACTTGTGTTTTCATTTATTTGTAGGTAGTTTTTAATTTCTTCTTTAACTTCTTGTGTGACCCATTGGTTATTCAGTAGGTTGTTGTCTAATTTCCACGTGTTTATGTGGTTTTTGGAGTTCTCTTTGTCATTAATTTCCAATTTTATTGCACTGTGGTCCGATAATATGCATGGAATAATTTGAATTCTTTTGCATTTAGGTAGATATGCTCTATGGTCTAGAATGTGGTCTATTTTGGATAAAGACCCATGTGCAGCTGAGAAAAATGTGTATTCTGATGCTGTGGGGTGGAACACTCTGTATACATCTACTAAGTCCATTTCTTCACACTTTTGGTTAAGGTCTGTTATTTCTTTGCTGAGTTTCTGTCCGGTTGACCTGTCTCTTTGCATCTGAGGGGTGTTTAGGTCCCCTATTACAATAGTGTTATTAGTTATTTCATTTTTCACGTCTGTCAAGATTTGACTGGTAAAGTTAGGTACTCCATGGTTTGGTGCATAAATGTTTAGGATTGTTATCTCTTCCTCTTGTAGCTTTCCCCTAACTAGTATTTAGTGGCCTTCTTTATCTCTTTTGATTGTTTTTGCTTTGAAGTTTACATTGTTTGCAAACATAATAGCTACCCCTGCTTTTTCCTGGGGACCTGTTGTATGGAGAATTGTTTTCCAACCTTTAACTTTCAACCTATGGATTTCTTTTTGAGTAAAATGTGTTTACTGTATACAGCATATCGTTGGATTGTGTTCCTTAATCCAGTATTCCAGTCTTTTCCTTTTGACTTTTGAGTTGAGGCCATTTACATTAATGGTTATCATGGTTATATGTTGGCTTATTCTAGTCATGTTATTTACTTGAAGTTTTCCTTCTTTTGCTCACTGTTTAATTACTTGTTCTGTTTAGGGAGTTATTTCTATAGCTGTTCTTGGGATTGTGGTCTCTTTTTTCTCTGTCTAGAGTATCTTTTAGTCCTTTTTGCAATGCTGGTTTGGCACTTGTGAAGTTCTTCAGTTGTTCTTTGTCGTGGAAATATTTTATTTCTCTATTGAATTTGAGAGATAATTTTGCAGGATACATCAGTCTGGGTTGGAAGTTGTTTTGTTTCAGAATCTGTAGTATGTTGCTCCAAGCTCTTCTTGATTTCATGGTTTCCGTTGAGAAGTCTGCTGTGATTCTGATGGTCTTTCCTTTATAGGTGATCTGTTTCATTTCTCTGGCAGCTTTCAATATTGTGTTCTTTTGCTGGATATCTGGGATCTTGACTATTATATGCCTGTGTGTGTTTTTCTTTGAGTTATGGATCATTGGGGTTCTATATGCCTCGATTAACTGAACTTCAGTATCTTTTACCTTGTTTGGGAAATTTTCTGGTATTATTTCAGCAAATATTCATTTTATATAGTTTGTGAGATCTCCTGCTGTTTCACACACTCCTATAATTCGAATATTGTTACGTTTTGCCTCATCTTGGAGCTGTTGGATTGACTTTTCTTTTGTCTTTGATGATACCATGAGGTTCTTCCTTTCACGCTCATAAGCTGCCATGCTGTCTTCAAGTTCTGAAATTCTATCTTCGGTTTCATTTAAGCGGTTTTGCATGCTTTCAGCGTTAGTTTTCAAATCCTGGCATTCTCTTTGGACCTGTTTCATTCTTGGTAATTTATTCCTAAATTGCTCTTGTAAGGTTTCCATTTGTTTCCTATTTTCTTCTAGTCTTTTGTCTATTTCTTCTCTATGTGTATGGAACATTTCTTCCATGATTGCTTTCAGCTCGTTTTTTGTCTGAGAAATCATTGCAGGTATGTGGCTTATTTCTGCTTTACACTCTTTTATGGCCTGTTGGAGTTGTTTCATTTCGGATGCAATCATTTCATAACTTGCAGGTATGTGGTTTCCTGGTTCCCCTGTGTCCTCGCTTTCAAAACTTGTTCTGGGTGGGGTCGAGTTTTGAGACTGCGTTTTGTTCCTCTGTTTTCCTATTTTTGGGTATCAGATTCAAAATGTGGAGCTAGAAATTCCCCAGGCAATTCAGCAGGCAAAGGTCTGCTGCAGAGGCTGCTCCAATGATTCCTTCTCTTTGGGAGAATGTCCTTTAAGCTGTCTGCTGAGGTTTCCACTTCTATCCCCTACCTCAAGACCTGGCTGGGGCATATAAACAGCTCGCTGCCCCAGGGATCTTGCAGACAGACCACTCTGGTGTTCCTCCCTGGGTGGAGCTCCTTCCCCCATCACAAATCCCGTCGGGGTGCCTAGCTAGCTCTTCCTACCTGGGAGATCCTGCAGTCATTAAAGCTGCTTGGATGTCACTCACTGGGCAGAGCTTCTTCCCGAGTCAGGAAAAACTGGTTAGAGCGTCCAGTCAACTCGCCCTTTGATCGTGCAGACAGGAATGCCGTTCAGATGTATCTCCCTGGATCGAGCTTTTTCCCGACTCAGAAATCCTGCCGACCGCAGCTGCCACAGTTCGCGTGGCGCCGGCTGTGGGGGCGGGGCTCTGAGCAGGATCCCGGACCGCTGCCCAGATTGGCGCAATCTGTCCCAGTAGCGCGTTCTCTGAGTTTGCTCTGCTCTGCTGCCTCCAACAAATCCTGGTTACAGCCACCTCCGAGCCGATTGGGTTCAGGAGCTGGAGGCATCCGTCCCGCCGCAATTGCTCTCTCGGCTGTACGCGGATTGAGCCGAGCTGCTGCCCAAGTTCAGCACTGATCCCTCGGGCTCCCAGCTTTCAGGATCTGCCCAGTTCTCTCTCTGCTATTTTCATGTCATCTTTTGTTACTCTAGATTTTACACATGAGAGGAAATGTGATCTTTGCCTTTCTGAGTTTGTCTTATTTCGCTTAACATCACTATCAGCAGTTCCATCCCTTTTCCTGTAAATGATTTTGTTCTTTCTGACTGAATAATGCTCAATTACATACATCTACAATATTTTCTTCATTCATCTGGATTTGATGGGCACCTGGACTGCCTCTGTAACTTGGCTATTGTGAATGCTGCAGCAATAAATATGATGTGCAGTTATCCCTGTAGCATTTTGACTTTGAGTCCTTTGGTTACATACCACAGAGTGATATAGCTCAATCATATGGTAATTCTATTTCTAGTTTCCTAAGGAATCTTCATATTGATTTCCATAGTGGTTTTACTAGTTTACACTCCTACTAACAGTGTAGAAATGTTCCTTTCCCCTATATACTCATCAGCATTTATCATTTTTATATTCTTCATAGCCATTCTGACTGGGATGAGATGGAATATCAAGTGGTTTTGATTTATATTCTCTGGTGGCTAAATGTGTTGAAAATTTTTTCAGGTATTAACCAGCCATTTGTATTTCTTCCTTTGAGGAGTGTTTGTTCAATACCTTTGCTCTTTTAAAATTGAATTATTTGTTATTTTACTGGTAAAATGTTTGAATTCTTTATATATTCTGGATATTAATGCTCTGTTGGAAGTGCTTGCAAAGATTTGTTCTCATGCTTAGGCTGTCTCTTCAGCCTCTTAATTATTTTGCTTGCTGCAAGAAACTTTTTAATTTGATGCAGTTCCATTTGTTACTATTATCTCCTGAGCTGTTGGGAAGAATTAAGGTCAGTCCTGAGTGACATTGATCTTGAGGGACACTTTTATATCTTGAGCAGGAGACTTGTAAGTTGGGTTACTCGGTGGCCCTTGGACTATACCCTGCTATATCCTAGGAAAGAAGAATTTGGGAAGTTTTTACTTGGGCCCATATCTGGAAACTATTGGAGTCCTACTGAGGAATTCATTACCTATGCCTATATTTTGACATGTTCCAAATTATCAGGTCTTATATTCAGATCTTTGATTTTTTTTGATAGGAAATTAACAATGGTTGTTACATTACATATTGTTATCTTCAGTGAGGTTGCTCAGATTACCAAATGTAAGAATGCAAGATTGATCAAACACTTAAAGGGAATAAAAATAATAAAAAAAATAGAAATGACACAGAGTTTCACTAATAGTTGATTTTTGTACAGGGTGAGAGATAGGGATCTTGTTTCAATCTTCTATATATGGATATCCAGTTTTTCTAACACTATTTGCTAAAAGGCTATCTTTTCTCCAATGTATGTTTTGGGCATCTTTGCAAAAAATAAGATGTCTGTGGCTCTGTAGATTTATTCTTGCATCCTATATTTAACTCTTTTGGTGTAAACGTTTGTTTTTATGCCAGTTCTTTGCCAGTTTTGTTATTATATTTACATTGTCTGTGTTAAAATCAGTATTGTGATAACTCCGGCATTTCTTTCTTTCTTTTTTTTTTTTTTTTACCTTCTCAGGATTTCTTTGATTGTTCTGGGTCTTTTGTGCTTACATATGGATTCGAGGTTTTTTCTAGTTCTGGAAGAATATCATTGGTATTTTGATAGGGATTACATGGGATCTGTGGATTGCTTTCAGTAATATGACTGTTTCAGCAACATTAATTCCACAGATCCATGAACATGGAGGTCTATCCATTTTCTAGTTTCTTTCTCAATTTCTTTCCTCACTGTCCTGAAATTTTCACATAGAGATCTGACATGCTTAATTAAATTTATTCTTCAGTATTTTATCTTTTGAAACTATTTGAATAGGATTGTTTTACTGATTCTATCTCAGTTGATTCTATCTTAGTTGGTATCAAGTATCTCACTTCAGTTTCCCCTATGATTGTTTCTGGTATATGTGTTTGTTTCCATTTTTATTTGATTCTAGGCAATTTTAAATTTACCTCCAACTTCCCCAATGACTGGCTCTTCAATCTTCACCTATTTGTATAGTTTCTAATGTGGGTTTCTAGTTTTGTCCTATTATAATCTAATAATGTGCAAGGATTTTTTCAGTTATTTGCTAGACTTGATTTATGAACTAAAACATGGCCTATTTTGGAGAAATTCCCTTGAACTGCTGAAAAGAATGTATATTCCATGTGGTTAGATGGAATATTCTGTAGATGTTTGCAATCTATGATCTGCAATCTTGGTCTATGTTATAATTCAATTCTGATGTTTCTTTGCTGAGTTTATTGTCAGGATGACCAACCTATTGGTGAGAATGGAATACTGATATCATCCACTATTACTGTACCAAGACCTATTTGTCCCTTTATGTTGAGTAGTGTTTATTTTATAAAACTGTGTGTGCTAATGTGGATTGATGGATTGTCCCTTTTTATCTCTTCTAATTTTGGCTTGAGATCTGCTTTGTTGTATATGAGTATAGATACTTTTCCTTGCTTTTGGATATAATTCGCATGGGATATCATTTTCCATTCTTTTTCTTTCAGTTTATGTGTGTCTTTGCCAGTGAGTTGTGTTTCTTGCAGGTAGCACACTGTTGGAACTTATTTTTCAACCCAACCTGCCAGTTTGTGTCTTAATAAAAAATTAAGACTGTTTACATTTAGGATTATTACTGAATGATATATACTAATTCCTGATTATATTCTGAACTGTCCATGTGCAGTATGGACAGTTTTTTCATAAAGTGTTCTACAGCCTCTTTATAAATAGACAAAAGGAGTAAATTTAAGTGAGCTAAGGAAACAAAAAAGAATTATGGGAAGAATCCTTCCCTTAGTTATTCTTCTTCAGCTGTCTTGGTTAATGCTTGGATTGCTGGATCTATTATATATTTATTTTTTATATAATAAATATACTGCAGATTGTGCTATGTATTACTATATAATTATATACAGATAGACAATATATGTTTTTTATTTTAACATTAAAAAACTAACAAAACAACAGTGAAGACAAGATCAAAACAACACAAAAACAACAAAAATGATCCATGACTTCAAAACAAAATCATAAGAATTAATAATGGTTGCTACATTACATACTCTTATGTTCAACAAATTTGCTCAGTCCACCAGACATAAGAACATCAGACTGATGAAACAATCAAAGACAGTAACAAATAATAAAAAAAATTGGAAATTATGTAGAAGAATTATGTAGAAGATGGTAGAAGTTCAACAAGGATTCTTATACTGCATATTGTTGTTTTCAGATCAGTCATTCTGATTACCAAATTCCAGCATGCAAAATTGGTCAAGATAAAAGAAAATTTTAAGCATCGAATGTTCCTTTCAGCACACCACAGACATCAGCAATATACCTATTCCAGCTCTCCTTATGTAGACATATAAATTTTGTTTTTCATTTAAAAAGCCCATATATATTCCAGTAATGGATTCTTTTATTTATCTTTTTTATTTAAAAGAAAGCAGTACAAAAATAAAAAGAACAAAAGCAGAATACAAACAACACAAAACAAGGACATTAGAAATGATATAGGGTTTCAAACGAAATGATAGAGATTAACAGTAGTTGTTATATTACATATTGTTATCTTCAATGAGGCTGTTCAGATTACCAGATGTAAGAATAGAAGATTGATCAAATCATTAAAGAAAATAAGAAAATAAGAATTTAAAAGAACATTGGAGACAATACATAGTGGCACTCAGCAGGATTGTAGGAATTCACCATTGGTTGTTATACTGCAAATTGTTGTTGTCACATAACTTGCTCAGATTACCAGATGCAAGCATGCAAAATCAGTCAAAACAGTAGGAAAAAACCCTACTTATATATATATATATATATATATATATATATATATATATACATATATATAAAATTTGCCTTAGTACTTTTTCTTCTTTCCCTCATCCCAGTTGCTCTTTCCTTTGAGCAGTTTCTTTCCCTTTCTTATTATATATTGTACATTTTGGGTTGTATTTACTCTTTCATGTTCTTACACCGGGGAGACAAGGTGATGCTAACACATGTGAGTCCGACTTATGTTACTTATGAGTATGGTCTCCAGTTGTATCCATTTACCTATAAAAGCCTTGAGAGTATATTTTTTATAGCTGAGTAATATTCCATTGTATAGAAATACCATATCTTTTTTATCCATTCCTCAGTTGATGGGCATTTGTGTTGTTTCCAAGACTTAGTATGACAAATTGCGCTGCTATAAACATGGGTGCACATATATCGCTGTGGTATGATGCTTTTAATTCTTTTGGAAAAATACCCAGAAGGGGAATAGCTGGGTTAAGTGGGACTTACAATTCTAGTTTTGTGAGGAATCTCCAGACTGATTTCTGCAGTGGTTTCACCAATTGACACTCCCAACAGCAGTGGAGAAGTGTTACTTTTCCCCCACAGCCTCTCCAGCATTTGTCATTGGTTGATTTCTTAATGATAGCCATTCTCTGTGGGCTGAGATGAAATCTCAGTGTTGTTCTAATTTGCATTTCTCAAATGACTGATGATGTTGAACATTTTTTCGTATATTTATTCACCATTAGTATTTCTTCATCTGAGAAGTGTATGTTCACCTCAGATTGGCTTCCTCTTTTACATCCTTCATATTGGGATTGTAAGAGTTCAGTTGGTGCACTATCTTCTTTGGTTGCTTTAAGCCACATCTTTGTAAGTGACACCTTTGTAAATACCGCCCCCTCATATCATCCTATTTTGAGAGTGCTGTTTGTGTCCTCTGGGGACCCTGGCTGATATTGGGACCAACTTCTTGCAAGGATTCATGCTATATTTTCCTGAAGAAGGACAGAGGTGGGCAGTATCTTCAGATTAATTCATTGTTTATGTGCATAGCTCCTCTTTTCCAGACATTGTGACAACTTGGATACAAGGACATTTTATCAAAATTTTAACACTGGAGGTCTCTGGAGAGTGGGCTTCTGTGAGTCTGAAGGTTTGATGTTAGAGCAGAGAAGCTGAGTGAGGAAGACAACCTGACCACTGTTAGCAAACTGAAGCTACTCCATGTGAAGGAAAAACTGCCAGAATGTTCTAAACTAGGCATTTGATTATGATAGCCACTAAGTCAGTTAAAGATTATTTTCTGTATCGTATTCTACAAAGCACTTGGGGAGACGTCTACTGCACATATCTGAGCCACCTGTATTTCTGCATTTGATGGTGATCAGAAGGACTTTTTTTGTTATTTCATCTCTCAAGAGGACTGTCCTTTGTTTGGAACATGGCAACCAGCTTTTTTCCAGTTTTTCTTGGGCAACAATGTGAATGCATTAAGCATAAGTCAAGCTCCTACTGCCAGAGCTGGGAGGGCCTGCAACAATTCTTTTGCACAGGGATTCTCAATTATGGCCACTTACAGAATCACTAGGGTACTTTCAGAAATCTTCATGTAGGAAGCTCAGAGTCAGAAGTAACCCCAAAGATTTAGCTCTCCATTTCTCTCCATTATGAAAATGTGTAGAAATCTTCGTAGAACTGGACTTCACACAGTCATCAGGGTGGATCTGAAGGGGTAGAGATATATGTGTCTAATTCTCTCATTTTTCAAGTGAAGAAATAGAGGTCCAAAGAGCAAGACTATACCTCTAAGCACATATGTTAGGGTTCTATAGAGAAACAGAATAGATAGCATATGCATTTATGGAAGAGAATTTGTTAGGTTGACTAACAGGATCAGAGATGAGAGAGATCCCAAAGGCTGAAGAGCTGGAGCATCCAGTAGCTGCTCAGTTAAACAAGCTATAAACCACAAAGCAAGAGGGATCAAAGTTGCAATGCTAGCCCAAGATCCAAAGCCTGGAAGCTCTCTGGAGAGCCGCTGCTATGAGTCTGTATTGGATGGTTGAAGAAACCAGGGTATGATGTCTGGAGGCAATAACAGGAGCAAAAGTTGAACTGGCTAAAGAATAATGGGCCTTAAAAACTCAAATCAAACCAAGCTAACCCCAAACCAAGCCAACCCCTGTAAAGCAAAACCAAACAAAAAACTGAGCAGATATCTTTCTTCCTTTTTCATTTCTGCCTGGATGGAAGTCTACTGGATGGGGCCACCTGCAATTAGGGCAGCTCCTCTTCCCTTAGTTGCTGTTGTGCATGCCGGTCATCTTTGGAAACATCCCAGAGATATACTCAGAATTGTGCTTTACTAATCTCTTGTGTACTTCTCCAGGCAGTCAAGTGGATACATCATGACTAAAAGTCACAACACCATCTCTTCTAGTTCCGGTCTGCTCCTCCAGGTGCCTCAGAGCTCATGAAGCTTGAGGCAAGAGATGTCAGGGTCTGTTCAGTTATTAACTTATCGTTCCCTGGTCCATCTCATAGATTCTGCTGCCTATGTTGTCTCTGGGTAAAGGGGAAAATCTTAATTCTTCTCCCTTCTAGTCCAGGTGGCACATGCAGGAGGGTCACCCTTTCCTAGAAGCCAAGAACACTGGAATGGAATGAAAAGAGCACAGAGCATACACACACGGAGATAGGTTTGAAATGGTCCCTAACACATCCTCACACCTTGAAAAATTTATACTCTTGCTGTCTGATAACTCTTCTTTCTGGCAATCTCCTCAGTGTTACCAAACAAGGAAGCATCTTTTAGAAAAATGAAAAAAGTTACATTTGAATTAAACTATTTGAATTTATATGATTTTCAAGAAAAGGTAGCATTCACTGGCTAATGATATATATTTGATGAGTGGATTTTTACATTGTTAATGAGGTAGGTCAGTAGAGCTTTTTTTTAACAAGGCATTAGTTATGAATATGATACATGTATTTTTGGAGATAAAAGGATTTTATTTTGATGAAAAGTTGAAATATGAAGAGATTAGGAAGAAACAGATAACCCCAAAGATCCCTGGTAGAGTATAAAAGTTACTGATGGTGACAGAATGTTAAATGAGTTTGATGTAAAAACATTAATTTTATAGCTTCCTGGTTAAAGAGAGCAAGGGCATTGAAGATCCATGGAACACTGTAGGAATTATGATTTAGTTACAACAGACTTCCAGGAGTGGGATTTATTTATTTATTTATTTATTTATTTATTTATTTAGCGGTACTGGGGATCAACCTCAGGCCCCTGCGCTTGCTAGGCAAGCGCTTATTCCACTGAGCTATATCCCCAGCCCAAGGAGTGGGATTTAAAACTGGCTTTTATATATTAAAATGTAAGTGCCGTGGATAGAGAACTGCTCTAATTTCAATTATTTGGACCTTTATAGTCTAGAGAGGTGAATATTTAATGAGAATTTTCACAGGTGTCATATATTTACTCAACATGCTGGGATGTGTCCTGTGGGTATTTTTTTTTTTTCTTCCATTTGAAAATATTGTTTGGAGCATAGCCTCTTTTCTTCCCAAGGGTGTGGTTTCATTGATCACTGAGTCTGCCATTTCTTGTGATTTGGTTAAGGCACAACAACTGCCTGTCTGAAAAGAGGAAATGTGGTTCTTCTGGTTTTTACTGTGTCAAATTAAAGAAATTCTCTGGGCATAATTCTTCCAGGAATGTGTATGTCACCGGGCATTATTCATATTTTCCTGTGGCACTTCCTTCTCTTTAGTTAGACTGTATTAAAAGAATATTTCTATGTGAATAGATTTTGGAAATTTCTGATTAGAGAAATAAAAATGTTTACTAGAAATAATTTGTAACCTGTAAAATTATATACTTAAAAAAACAGGGTGGGGTGTGGCTCAGTTGTAGAGTACAGGTTTAGTATGCATGAGGCCCTGGGTTCCATTCCCAGCAGCAATATAGCAACAATGACACACCCAGAGAATGTTAATATATTTTATTGTATAGCCATTCCAAAGTCATTTTTGTACTTAAAGATGTCTATATATGCATACCTATTTTTACATACCTATGTAACATAAACATGGTGCCATACAATATATGCTGTTCAGAAGCCTGGTATTTTTATTCAGGCTTCTGCCTTGTAAAACATTTTGTTCATAGTATGGTTTTATATACCTATGTTGTACTTCTTTATATAGATTCTTCGTAGTTTATTGAATTGACTTCTTATGGGTGGGGTTTGGATTATTTCCTTTATTTTGAGACTAGGTCTTGCTATGTAGTTCAGGCTGGCCTTGAACTCATTATCTAGCCCAGGTTGGGCTTGAATTTGCAGCAAGCCTTCTGCCTCAACCTCCTGAGTACTGAGATTACAGGCCTGTACCACCATGCTCCACTGTTCCCATCTTTATATTATTAAAAATAAGACTGGAATGTACCCTTGTCACTGTATCCCTACACATTTTCTGAAGGTGAATTCTTAAAAGAAGGACTTTTGAGAAATACATGTTCAGTCTTTGAAAAATTTTAAACATACTGTTAATCTGCTCTCTACTTAGCTTTTTAAACCTTTATCAAGGGAAGTGGGAATGCATTATTTTGATCTGCATTTCCTTGATGAAGTTTTTTTATGTTTATTCTTTATTTACCGGAAGGTCGGTGTGATGCAGTGAAATTTCCTTCTGTTTTGTTTATTCTCTGTCTCCTGTTTTACAGACTTGAATTTCAAATATTTGCTGAATGCTGAATAAATTACCTTTCCTGACCTTAAGACCCCCCCACTCACTGTGGGTGTTTGCCTTTTTATTATTGGTTTTGAAGAAATTCTGTGTTTGTCATGTAGTATGCAAGTGTGTTCCAGTTGCTTTTTATGTTTTCACTTGAAACTTTTGTTTTTGCATATAGAAATATTCATTTTGTTGAATTAACTTTATTTAATATACTCTGTAGTTTTATCTTTCCTGTTCCATTTGGGAAGAAAATCTTTTTCATTCTCGAGTGACAAAACTGCAACTTCAGTTTTTTTCCAATTATTTTTAGTGGTTTCATTGGAAACCTTTAAGTTGTTAATCTCCAGGAATGTTTTTGGATGAAATCAGGGATTTCCCTTGAATTTTAAATTCCCAAATATCTTGCCAGTTGTTTCAATAACCTTGCTTTTTCCCTGGTTGTAAGACTTTTGATGGCAAGGAGCTTGAAGGAGAGAATTAATGTTTAATGGAGGACCATTTCTCAGAGATGTGAAGCTGGCTGTACATAAGTAATTAACTTTCATAAAGTAATCTGTGAGGTAAAGATCATCTCTAATGTGCAGACTAGGAGACTGAGGCTTACAGAGGAAAGAAGCATCTCTGGGTCAGTTGGTAAATTTAAGGCTCACAAGTCCTTAATCCTTCCTTGACATTCCATTGTGTCCGGGCTTCCAGCCTTTGCATTCCCAAGCTGGCAGAGTGTCCTGCCCAGCAGTGGAGCTGCAGACATTTAATGGTAGTAACAACAGGCTTTCTACAGACATTAAAAAAAATGAAATTCTTGAGTTAAGAAATGTAAAGGAAAGTAACATTTTGGTGCAGAAGCAAACGTGTTTATAGCTTCCTTGTGTATGCCTAAGATCTGTTCAAGTATGCAATACATGTTTTCTTGGTTCTTGGACTTTATGTTGTCAGAGAAGGGCAGAGGTTAAAAGCACAGAGTACAAATTTTAAGCACTTAACAAGGAATGAAAGTTAACATGTGGAAAATGAGGATAATGATTATTATTTAAGATGTGTAAAATGCATTCAGAGTCTTAACCATTGGCGATTCTAGGAGAACAAACATTACTCTTTTATTGTTAAAACACAATTTGCCCCACTGAGCTGACACATAGCACTTCAAATGATGTTTTTAAGAACTGTGTTTTGTGCAGTAGCTTTATTTTGTGCATAGTTTTTCTGCAACTGCAGTATTTTACCATAGTGCTTTTCTCCAAATGGTGAACTAAATGAGAATAATCATTTGAAATATTATTTTAATGATGTTAAGAATTTAAATTCTGCAAAAGTGTGAACCACTGACAGGGTGGCACATTAACCACATGGAAAGCATATAAAACAATTGAGCATTTTCAGAGGTTTGTATGTGTGCATATGGTACATGAATGTGCATTTTTATATTCATTTATATTAATTAGACACAGTTAATTTGAAATATAAACTTGGGCAAAAAGAAATGTTTTGTGTTTTATGGAAATAAATAATATATATAATGTCATCAGCACAGGTCATCTTTTAATTATAAATAATACATCAGAAACAGTCTAGAGTGAAATAAGAATGTTACATATTAGAAAATATAAGATAAATACAACGTGAATAGGTTCTGAGTATATTACATAATTATCACTATACATTATAAGCATACTATCTATAATATTTACATTTATGATTAAAAGATGATATAGTATCATGTTTTACACATTTTCTCCTTGTATGGCTTTCTTTTTAACAGCAAAAATTGGGTTGAATTCCACAGGAGACCAAAGGACTCTATTTTAACTCACAAACAGAGTTTATTAATTTGAGGCTAGCCACTGAACGTCCCCAACTAACAAGTTGGGCAGCATCGGCCCCTGTTAGCTCTGATTTGGATCTTAAATAGGTTTTTGGGTGTCCATGATTACAAAGTAGGGTGTTACATTTGCTGACCCAGGTAGCCATAGGGTTTTCTCTCTTCCTGTGGGACCCTGGGTCAGTTTTCAGTTGCACGTTTAACTATCATAGATGTTTCTCCCATTGTGTTCCATTTGTTTCCTTTTTACAACCTATACATTCCTTTAGGGTTATAGTGTTTACCTAGGGCCAGGACAAGGGATGAAACTACCCAGGCAGGGTCACAGAGGTTATCTAGGCCTGGGTGTTGCTCATCTCAGGAAGACATCCCTGGGTAAAGTTTGAGTTCTTACAATGTCTCGGGGAGGCTTCCCAAGGCACAGCTTAGACTGTTACTAAAACTATTTTATCTAAAATAATATGTTATGATTCACCGTCCCCTACAGTTTCATCTTCTCTCTTCCCCCCTTCTCTCTTTCTTCTTTCCCTCTTTTCTTTTGTGGTGCTACAGGTTGAATCCATGAGCACCATGCCACTGAGCCTATGCCTCCAGTTCATCTTTATTTTATTTTGATACAAGGTGTCCCTACATTGCCTAAGCTGGCCTAGAAATTTTGATTCTCCTATCTCAGCATCCTGAATAGATGGGATTATAGCTGTATACCACCACACCTAGCCCTATATTCCTTTACTATTTGTAGGTATATTGCCATTCTTCATAATAGTAATTTGTGCTTTATTTTTTTTAGCTCATTAGCCTTGCTAAGGATTTATCAAATATGTTAATTTTGTCCTTAAAAGCCTACTTTTGGCTTTGTCAGTTCTCTATGTTAGTCTGTTTTCTGTCATTAATTTCTGTTTTTACCTTTATTGTTAATTGATAATTAATTCATCATTACCTAACTTTTAAAGGTGGGAACTTCAGTTACCCAGTTACTGATTTTATATTTTCCTTCTTTTTTTCTAGTATAGCCATTTAAAGTAATAGTTTCCCCCCTGAGCAAGCCTTAACTGCTTTCCACAAATTTTGACATGTTGTATTTTCATTGTTACACAGTAGAAATATACCATAATTTATTTGTGACTTATTTGATCCATTGATTATGTAGGAGTATATTCATTGTAAAATATCTTTTTTGACATATTATTTATTAGTTTATTTTTAAAATTTAATTTAATTTTGGATGGCAACCTTTAAGATTTCAAACTTAGATAATTGACTAAAACTCACCTTATGGTTTAGCATATAGTTTATCTTGGTGGCATTCTGAGTGCAGCTGTAAAGAATATATATTTGAAATGGTTGGTTTCAGTATCCTATAAATATAAATTTAGTAAAGTTGGTTTATATTGATCAGATCTTACAGAATTGTTTGGTTGTTTGCGCTATCAGTTACTAAGAGTAGATAGTGAACTCCCCAACTGTGGATGTGGATTTGTCTTTCCTCTCTTTAGTTCTGTCAGTTTTTGTTTCAAATGTTTTGAAGCTCTTATGTGGTGCATGATATATTTAGGAAGTTTAGGTATTTTCGTATGCAATGATTCTTGAGATTTTTTTTGGTCTTTTTTTCACTGGGAATTGAACTCAGGACCTTGCGCTTGCCAGGCAGGTGCTTGTGCCACTGAGCTATGTCGCTGGCCACGTGCAAATGATTCTTGCATCATCATGAAATATCCCTCTTAAACTCTCAAAATATTTCGTATTTTGAGATTTGTATTGTTTGGTAGTAATATAGATACCCCTGATTTTTTATTCTTAGTGCTGCATGGTATATCTCTTTCCTTTCTTATAGTGTCAGTTTGTGTCTTTATCATTAAATTCATAATAATTAATAATATTAGGCTTAAATTTACCATGTTGCCATGTGTTTACTACTTGTCCATTGTTTGTTTTTGGAAGCTTTCTTGTTGTTGTTCCCCCGTGACTCCTTTCCTACTTTTTGATTAATCCAATATTTATTAATATTCAGTTTAACTTCTTGTTGGCTCATAAGCTATATCTTTTATTCTTATATCTTTAGTGGTTTCTCTGAGGCCAATAATATGAATTTCATAGCTCATCAAAGCCTTTGAGTCACTAAAGTTCCACTGTATACTTCAGTTTGCACATTTTACACCAAACACTACTTCCTATTTCACTCTTTTCAACTAAAAAATATTACGAACTTTAAAATAGTTTAGTTTCATTTACTTATAATCTTCCTTTTGTGTTATTGTTGTTAAATATTTAATTTCTTCATAATTATAATCCACAACTTACAATTTTTTTTTGCCGTAAGCTATCTTTTAGGGTTTTTGAAGAATCAGGAGAAGAAAACACGGTCTTTTATATGTATTTACATATTTGCCTTTGCTGGCATGATTCATGCCTTTTTGCACAAAAATATCCATTTTATTTCTTTCCAAAAAAAATCTATTGATCTTTTATCTTTAAAAATTGAATCTTTTTTAATTTCAGGATTAAAGTACTAGTATTTCAAAAAATTTAAATTAGTATGTAATAGGAAATTTAGAATTTTTTCTCTTTACATTTTTTTGCTTCTTTTGGCATAGTCATTGGGGTGGTTCATTTACTGGCTAATGTGTGTTTTGAACATTTGTCCTTTGTCTTTGTCCCTTGTAGCTTCTCTCTAATCATCTTTAAAACCTTGTTCCTTTTCTGTGATCTGCCTGGTCAGATTCTTAATCACACTCCTTTCTTTTATGGTTTCTACTATAGCTCTTACAAAGGCCTTTGTGAAGAGCTCTTTCTCATTTCTTAGCTAGGTCTGCTACCGGCTAGCTTTTCTTTTTTTTCTGGTTGTCTATCTCTTCTTTGCCCCTTTGTCTGCTTTGTTGACCTCTTCTTAGAGAAAGGAGGTTGTCTGCCCTTGAATGTGTGTAGACCTATGTGTACGAACTTCTCTGTTTTCCAGGCAAATTTCTCTGCTTACATATATTCCCTGTCTGCTTGTCTTGCCTTCTTCTTTCACTCTGCAACTCTTCTTTCTCCCTAGCTTTTCCTCATTCTATGTTGACTTCTTTTTGGTCACATCTCATCTTTAAATATGAACCTCTCTCTCTTTATTGTATCTATGTTGGAGAATCCAAGGCATGGTGGAAACAGTGGGGTAGGGCCTATATTAGTTGTATAGAATATTGGGTTTGGTTTTAGTGTATTTGTGCCTGTGTATAACATGCTTTGATTAGTTTCACCCCTACCCTGTTGTCCCTATTCCCTTTCCACCCCTGATCCCCTTCCTGTTCTTTATTAAGGCTGTTTTCTTGTATGGACACCAAATTCTGCTGGGTATTCTGTGCTTGCCATGTGCTTCTTTTCTGTCTTTGGCACTTAGGGGGAGTGGACTCAGGATGGAGTGCCTTGCATCACAGCCTCTGCATCATGATGTGGATTCAGTCCCTGGGGTCTCTTGTTCCTTCCCTGGCCTCCAATGCAACCTTGACAGGCCCTGGGTTGTAGTCAAAGTGGACTTGTGCAGGTTCCTCCTTTAAGTCCCTCTCCCCTCCTTTTTGCCTTTGTGTCTTCTACCTTTAAAAATAATTTTATTATACCTGTTTATAATACATAATGATTACTTTCCTCACGGGTTCCCCCCAATCTTCACTGACCTCCCGATCCAACAGTAATGCCACTCCTTTGTTCTCTCAGGGCTTGCCAGGCCCCTCCTGTCCAGTGGATCAGTCTTTCAGTAACACTTCTGGGAGTTCTGCGTCTTGCTCTGGATCTGCGGAGTGCAGTATTAACATTCAGAGTCCTGCTTCACTTTGATATTTGGTAAGTAGTGTTCTAATTTTGTGTTTGGGGGTTATGGCCATAACTTTCTTTCATTGAGCATGGAGGAGAAGAAGGAATCTTTTTCATGTTCTCATCCTCCTCACCATCTCCTTCCCCGCTTCCCTTTCTCCTCCTCCTTCTCCTGTTCTTCTTTCGTGGTAGTAAGGATTGAACCCAGGGAGTGTCAAGCCACATCTCCAGTGCTTTTCATTTCTCTTTTTTTAAATTTTGTCACAGGATGTTGCTGAACATCCCAGACTGGCCTCAAATTTGTTATCTTACCTCAGCTTCCAGAATAGCTTGAATTACAGGTGTGCATCACCGTGCCTGGCTTATTTTGTTCTTTTAAGAAGAACCTTTTTTGGTGGTGTGACTTTAATCCTGATATGTCAGTTTGACTGGATCAGGAAACACCTATTGTATTAGTAACACACATTTCTGGGTGTGTTGATAGGGGTGTTTTCAGAGATAATTGGCATGTCCGAAAATGGAGTGGAGAAGACTCATCCCAAGGCTGTTCCCCAGCATGCACCTATGGTATCATAGGGTGTGCTTCATGGTCAGCTGATAGAAGAAGAGGTGACTAGGGCTTGGTTTACAGGTATCCACACACTGCCTGAAAATGGACAGTGGTAGCAGTATAGCTCCTTTCTGGGACATCCTTGAAAAACAGTGGCAAAGAGAAATCTTCATAATGGGCAGAAATTTGGACAGTGCACCTGGCTGTACATTCTCACTCAAAGAAAAAATGGCTAAAGGTACGACTACATACCAATTCACGGGCTATAGCTAATGGTCTGACTGGATGGTCAGGGAAGCAACACGATTGGAGAATTGGTGACAGAGACATCTGAGGACAAGCTATGTGGATAGACTCCTCCATATTGGAAAAGGGTGTGAAAATATTTGAATCCCATGTAAATGTGCACCCAAAGCTGACCTCAGCAGAAGAGGACTTTAATAATCAAGTGAACAGGATAACCTGTTTTGTGAATAGCAGTCAATGTCTTTTCTCAGCTACTCCTCTCATTGCCCAGTGAGGTTGTGAATAAAGTAGTCCTGGTGGCAGGGATGTGTGACCTCAGCAACGTCAACTTCCACTCACTAAGCCTGACCTGACTACAGCCACTGTTGATTGCTCAATTTTACGGCAGCAGTGACTAGCACTAAGTCCCTAGTATGGCAGCATTCCCTAGGATTATGAGCTTGCAGCCTGATGGCAGATTGATTATATTGGACCTCTTCCATCATGGAAGGGGCAGCACTTTGTCTTTATTGGAATAGACGTGTATTGGGGCTCGGGCTTTACTAGGCATTGCAACAATGACTCAACTGAACTGAAAACTGACTTCCCTTTAGTCATTTTGAGTTCCTCATGCCTCTGAAACAATAGGCTGTACAGAAAGTTATAGTGTTGCTGGGGGTGAACAGTCCAAATACCAAAGGGAAATTGAACTACTATTCCACAAGAGAGGAGTGTGTTTTAAGTGCAGGATGTCCCTTAGGGCATCTCCTAGTATTACCATGCCCTCTTATTAAGTTCATTGGAAAACTACAACATCCCCATCCAGGCAGGGTAATAAATGGCCGGGTCCTCCAGGGATGAAGGTATGGGTCACCCCACCAGATAAAGAACCATGACCTGCTGAGGGGCTTGCTGAAGGCCAAGGGAATACAGAATAAAGAGTAGAAGGCAGTGATAAATTCCAGATGTAGTCACTTGACCTAGTTACAGAAAGTAGGATTATAACCATCCTGAGAATTTCTTTCCTAAATGTTAATATGCTTTGGGGTATGGTCTGGTATGGTATGATTAAAATATATGGTGAATTTGTAAATTTAAAAAATCAGTAACAGTAAAAGATACATTGCCATTAATCACCCTCAAAATACTTCCCCTACTTCCTCACTTCAACACACTTATCTGATCATTCTTTTCACTCTCTGAAGAAGTCCTTTCAGTGCTCTTTTGTGAGGGTCTTTATGAGTTGTGGGAAAAAAATACAGCGAGTGTTGCCAGGTGCCATCCAATGGAAAGGCAAACTTGTAAAAACAAACACACTGTGGTGTGTCACAATTCCACTTGATGGGATCTGGCATGGTACAACTTCCGAAAGTTAAATGTTTTCAATTGATTCAGGTCATCAAGGTGGTCACAGAATAGCAACTAAGTATACTTGTGAAAGGATTTCCAGAACTTCTTCAGAAAATGGTAAAGGTGGGATAAGTGGGTTTGAAGTGAAGGGGAGTGTTTTGAGGGGGGATTAATGGAAATGTGTCTTTTACTGTAATAACTAAAAAACTTAAACACATATCAAATTGTTTAGTGATACCTTATATGTGTATATTAAGCACATATCTGTTTTTTCTTTGTGTTATTATACTATAACATTGTCTTAATATTTTAAAGTTTATATTACAGTATTTAGGTATAGAATGTCAGGAGAAGAGTAAAGATTGTTAAAAGAAAAACTTTACCATCTAGTCTGGGGGAGTGGATATTGTGAGTTTCTCTTTTTGTACAGGGTAGCTGTATCATGCTAGATGTAATTATGAACTTGTGATTGCATTTTGAGATCAGGTATGGCTTAATGTCATGTTGACAAGAGGTGAATTGTGACCATTAATCATGAAACATCAACTTGAAAAATTAGGAAATGACTGACAGATTAGCAACGTACCTTTTAGGGTGTATCTATAGGGTGTTTCCAGAGATCACTGGCATGCCAGAAAATTTTAGGGAAAACCCAATGGTGGTTGGTGTCATCCAATAGCATTGAAGCGTTGTTGGAATAAAAAGGGAAGAAAAGGGAAGTGCGTGTTTGACAAGCTCCGTTGTGCTTGAATGGGTGTACCTTTTGCTGCCATCCTCTGCGGATATCAGTCTCTATTTTCTTTAGCCTTCTGACACAAACGCGCACCAGTGACTCTCCAGAGAGCTTCCAGGCCTTTGGTCTCAGATTGGTGCGGTAACCTTGATCTCTCTTGTTCTTCAGCTTCCAGCTAATTGGACTGAGCTTTTGGATTCCCCAGCTTTCCAGTATGCAGATGGCCATTGCATGGCATCCTGCCTCTGATCATGTAAATTTACCCAATAATTCTCTGATATATAAATGCCATTCCTTCAGGGAATCCCAAACCAATGCCAATACAAATGAGTTTAAAGGTAAGGAATAAAGTACAAAATGTACAAAATACTTTTCTTTGCTATAAGTAACTGGGAGTCCACACAATGAGTTTTAATTAGTTCAGGTCTAGTTAGGTTTTGAAGATGATTCTGAAGAATAAAATGATAGAAAAGAGTGTCAATGCTGTAGAAATTTCTAAACAAAGCATTTAACTTTTTACAATTTTGTTATTTGGTCACATATCATGAAGAATAAAGTAATTTTGGTCTGTTTCTCTAAAATTTACACTGTGGCAGTTCCAACAGTCAGTCACCAATAGTATGTGTGTTGCTTATGCATTGTCTTATTTATTGAAAAGATATTTATTGTCCACTGACTATATATGAAAAATGGTGCTGGTTACTACTTCCAAAGGGCAGCATCAATATAGGGAACAGGTAGCTTTCACAAATGCAAAGTAGCAATGCACAGTGACTGTCTGTGATACCTTACATATAGTTAAAATTCAGCACACCGACAAGTTAATGTGAATATTTTGTTGACTTATTTTGAAGCATAAAAGTTGATATATTTCCTGTAATGTTTCTCAGTCTTCATACACTGCTCATGGTCTGATGCTAAAACCTTGTTTTTAGTTGCTCACATATGAGAAGACTTTAAATTTGGTACTTTTAGGGCATTAATCACATTGTCCTAAAGCCTCTAACATAATTGGTAGGCTTCGAGAAACTCAAGGGAAGTCAATATATCCTTGAAAGAGATGGCAATGCTGTTACAGACCTACATCAGAAAGTTTTCTGAATAGATGCTAAATGATCTATGAAAATGAATGCTTTGAGAACTTGGTCTTTTTGTACTGGTGAGACAGGTAACATAAGGGATTCCCTTCATAGGCTTTTTGTCTCAGTTCATTTATCCTTTTATAAACCTTGTTTTGCTATCCCTTTACTTATTTTCATTACTTTATCCTGGGTGGTATCAATGTGGCTTTTAAACATTCAGACCAAATTCTATTAGTATCCTACTGATAATAGTATAAATTCAAAGGGAATCCAAGAAAGGCTTTTACATCATATTCAAATGGAAAAAATATACCAGTTTCTTGCAAAGCAGTTGGCTCATAAGCAAAGCGCTGAATCATCTCTCTAAAAGATTCAAAGTAAGTCACTTGAAATCTTTAAATGGTTAGCTCCAGCTGCTATTTTGCAGGCTGTGTATATGAAGCAGGGGATATGGGTCTTGGAGCAGATGTGCCATTGCTTGGAATGAAATGGAGTGGAGGGAGGCTGTTTGTCCCCACAGTGGTGTAGATGGCACAGGGAGCACAGCGCTGTTTACAGCTCTTGATCAGTTTATAAAGTTTTCGACACCAGAAGGTAAGGCAGGTGCTTAGAATAACCAAGGCATATCCTAAGCAATTATAGACCATGAAGTGAGCAGTGCTGAGCATTTGCATTTAGAAGAGCTGACTGTTAAACGGTTGGGTCAAGCAAGTGATAGAGTAGAATTTGGAGCTGTGCCAATCAAAAATACTGTATTTATGCCATGCAAATTTGATATAACATTATTACTCCAAAAATATCTAAATATACACTATGCCTCTTAGCACAGCAGATGGACCCAGTAGGATCTCTCATTAAATGGCTACTGAATAAGTTTTTTTAAAGTAGAATAGGAACCTGAAGTATGGTCAGCATAATGTGTAATATGGAAAGAAGAGAAACAAGACTCTAGGTTGCTCACATGAGCCCAGTGTGAAAGAGCAGTAACCATTGCCTATGTTAAGAGGGTCGGCAATGTTTTATTGGAGTATCAGAAGTTGCTGGGGTTCCTTTCTAAGCTACTTACTGAACAGTTTCACCTGGGATCTAGAAGGGTCCTTCCTACCCAAACCTTCCCCAAGGAACATTCTTTAAATGCATGCTCAGTTCTTTTGATCTTCCAGAGCTGCCAGATTTAATATTCATGCATCTGAGTTGCATGTTTTGTATGACTACATTGAGGACCTCCTTGAATTACAATGGCAAAGATATTCAAATCATGGACAAATGTTATTTGAGCATGTGGGATAGGTTTCCAGATTATATATGATAATTTAATTTCTGGAGTGAGTGCTAGGAGGTTAAGGAGATTTATACTGCGCTTGACCTCTGAATAGATCTATTTTTAATGAAGTTTCTATGTCCCTGAGATGCTTGAAGTTTTCCCATTGTATCAGGAAGGTAGATTTATAACCAACCAGGAGTAGATTTAAGCCTAAAATCTCAGAGCTAAATTTAGAAAAGACCCTCCTCAGTCTTCTTACCTTCTCCACTTCCAGGAAAGATACTTGGGATTCTGTACATCTTTCAGGTTGGTTGTTGCAATAGGAATTTGATGATGGTTGTGAGTTTACTGGCTCTGATCCCATGTTCTCCTGTGATTATTGTGGATGCTGGGAACAGACGGCCAAGGAGTCAGATGCTGGGGCTGAAAGGAAGGTTGAAGGCAAACGGGTCCTGAAAAAGTCCATAAGAAGCAGCGATCATTTTGCTTCATGGTTTTAAAGATCTTATTACTTGTTAAGCTTGGAATTACATCTGTGGTTTTACATTAACTTAGACCATTATGTTAATCTTGCAATTGAATAGGTTTTTATAGTTTCCCCTAATGCGTTTCTTAGCAGGTATTTTAGTAAAGGAAATCTGATTTGAAAAATAATCTCAATGCAATCTAGGGCTTAATGTGTATTGGAATTATCTATTGATTTCACTATATACTCATCATGTTTTTTCTACCTTATATAATAAAGTTGAATGCAACTGTTTAGTTAAAGATCCCATATCTCCAAAGAAAACAAAACTAAACAAAATTCCCTCCCTCAACATTAGGGAGAAGTATTTTTTGAAAAAGATTCCTAATATTTACATCTATGAAACAAGTAATTTTCGTAATTTCTTCGGCTTGCCTGGCAGCTGGCAGCCTCTCTGCGTGTGAGTATTGCTCAAAGCTTGAAGGCCTAGAATTTGCATTGGGGTTAACAAGGAAGAGTGACGTTGGCAGCTCACATACAATAGTCATATGGAAAGATGTAGTTACTATAGTAGGCGGAACTTAAATTTTATTCTAGTTGCCATATTGAGAATTCCACAACTACAGTTGTTTATGTCTCTTAAAGAGGAAGATATTCCCATAGAAATGTTGGAAGAATGTAGAAATAGTTTTGACAACAGATTGATTCAAATATGTAAACTTTGACTTTTTGGAGTCCATCTGCCAATGGAGTTCTTGTTTCTAACTAAAACCTGCTGAGCCTGGTCTTTATTATCTACATTTCTACCACATTATGGATTTCTGAGTTCTAACCATTATCCATTATGTTTGCAGATCTACTAACTCAACTGGAAAATTCCTTTCCTATTTCTTGATTTCCTATTTTAATACCCCCGAGGCACCCTTTGATTCTGGCACAGACAGTGGTACTGATACACAGTACCATTGTGCAGGGTTATGACATATTTTATATGCCAGTCCTTTCAGAGTACTTTGTGCTATAGAAAGAAATAATACCTGAAACATCTTTTTTACCTCTTCTAATTGAATCTATTTCCTTTCCTAGCCCCAGTACTTAGGTCTTAACTCATACCCTCTGAACATGTGAAAAAGGTGAGACCCTCTAGCCAAGGCACATGTTTTACCATTTAGTAAATGGCATATCTCAATATCCAGAGCACAGTAAGTCAGTGCTTGTCCTGTCTGACGAGAAGCAGGTGCCCCATTGACATTCTAATTGATGTTAAGTACACACGTCTCACCCAACCTGAGTGTGCTGTGCTGACAGTTCCATGGTTGGACAGCAATGCAAATGATAAAGAGAACATTATATGCATTTCATTAAAAGTGGTTGTAACTCAGTCATAACTAATGATAATGAAGCACTGACTGAACACGAAGTGCAAACACCTGGCTGAACTAGAGGGCCTCCGGCCGTCACCAGGATATTCTGGATACAATAAAAAAATGGATTCTCCCAGAAGGTGCTAGGGCTCCATTCTAAGAAAACGTTTTTCCTTGTGAGACATGGGCAATAGTATTCTTGGATTGGCAGGAATACTAACCTGGCTTTATCATACAATAATGTTGAAAATGTGCTTGTTAATTTTGATATTTTCTGAGGCATGATGATTGTGGGGATTTCTCATTTTTGTACAAAATCATTCCTCCATGATTTTTAGTGCTTCTTTCAAAAAGATTAGAGGAGCAATATAGGACAGAGCTCAAGATCAAGGCTGTAGAAATCAGCATTGCCTGGGCATCACCTTATTCTACCCTCGCCTTTGGTTCTCCTGTGAATATCCATGCAGCACACCCAGCTGCAAGTCAAGGTGCCTGGAACTGTCTACGTGGACCAGATTTGTGGGCTGCCCAGGTCCAGGGAAGGGTAAGCAGGGGGATCTTGGATTTGGAGGGTCCAACATAAAGATGTCCAGAACTGAACTGGTTGTCTCGCTCAAACCCCCTGGAAGGTGTTAGGAAAGCATGCTGGGCACACAAACATTGTGGTTATCTCCATGGACTTGTAGAGGAGATACTGCAACCAACATGCCTGGACAGCAGGCCCAAAGTTCTCCCGCTACACAATCTACTGAGGCCCAAAATTGTCCTTTAACCATTAGTGTCCTATCTTATCAGAGACTGTTTCAGACGTACACCTGAACTGTACTTATGCTTGGCTTTTAGATACCCAGAAATAATTTAGCTGCTCCTTATACATTTCAAAACACATTTTAAATTGTTTTCCATGTGTATCCCATCTCCCATAGGTAGGTTATGCTATTTAATATTGAAAAATTACCTATTGAACGCCATGGTCCTTGGATCAATCTTAGATAAACCTCTAGGTATAATTTTTATATTTCTGGTGACAGATTTATACTTTCACTACTGAGCCCTGAGTGCTTCTCTTATAAAGTTTTCAGGTCACAAATGACAGGTTGTTATAAATGTCCTGTTAGCTCAATCAATTTCACCTTTTACAGAGAGAATTAATCTGCTGAGTTTTCTAGACATTAGCAATACAAAGAAATCCTATAATAAAGTGTGCTATTATCTCTTTTCGAAAATGAGTAACGAGGCATGACAATTTCTTTCTAAAGCAATGATCAAGAGAGAGAGAGTTCTGTATTTAATTTATTATAGGCGCCCATAGGAAGAGCAAAAGAAAAATAAATACTTTTCACTCATATGAGTCAGTATCAAGCCTAAATTAGAGGTGCTTGCAACTTTAACTTAATTGCTCTCACAAAGAAGCAGGGGTCCCTGTGATCAGATATCTCAGGGACTACAAAAACACTAATCCTTGACATTTTGAAAGGTGATATAATTCTCTTCACCCCAGCCAGCACTGATTTTCTTTCACAGTAAATTTAAATGTAAGTCCTGTTACTAAAGCACGGTCTGTAATAGTAAGAATGTAGGTCATGGCCTTTCCCAGTGTCTGTATTTATAATGAAAAATGACATTGTTATTAATGGCAGTATTTGGTTTATTTGAAAGTTACACACTTTCTTTCTTTGTGTCAATATATTTCTTTTTAACTCAAATTTCTGTCGTGTTTCTCAGCTAGAGGAAAGATAAAATGTGAAATTTCTCTATTCCTTCACTTCCTAGAAGAACAGCTAAATTTGTTTTTGGTTTTATTGTAAAATTTCACTGTCTAGTGTGGTAACCACGTGATGCAGGTGGTTGTTAAGTGTTTGATGTGTGATTCTTCCAAAGAGAATGTGCTGAGTGTGAAATACACACTGACTTTCAATGAGTGAGTACCGAAAGTGGGTGGAAAATATAGCTAGTAAAGTTACGTATTTTCTTAATGACAAAAATGTAAACTAAAATTTCTGTGGCCTGTCATTAAGATCAGTATGGTGATGGGAATGTAGGCTGGGAACTGGCCCACCCAACCCCCGCCCACCCCTAGGAATGAACTAAGGTGTGTGGCATTGATGTGGGAGAGGGAAATTTTCTCTGCCTCCACCTGTCTGTGCCCAGAGCGAGGAAAGTCCTTCTGCATCTTTGGGTCCGGTTCTGACTCTGTTGTTGTTTTTCATGTCATGGTTTCATTCATTCATCATCATTTATTACCTTCCTAGAAACTGTGAAATACTTCAAGCATGTAGAAAGCTACAGAAAATAAAAGTCGTGTACACATCACCCAACTTTCTCAAACATTACATTGTATCATGATTGCTTTGGAGTTTTTTCTTTCTTTAAGAAAGAAAATCTCAGTGTATTCCTTGCAAGTTCTCCGGCGGAGAGCTGGGCCAGGCTCCCTCCTGCACTCGATCTTTGGCTCATTCCCTGAGGTTATCCATAACCATGGCAGGGGTTTTCTTTCGGTCTCTATCATTCTTACTTGTTTCCAGGGCTCAGCCATCTCCCCGGCTCCTGCACTCCAGTTTTTATGCACTTTCTACTACCCAATGGCATTTGCAGGTCCTCAGTAGTGGTGTAGAACATCATTTTACATCGTTTTTGGTAATTCAGGCTTCCTATTTGGCTTATCATTTTTTTCCTGATTGGTTTTTAGGGATAAAGAATTATTTATGTGCTACATGATGGATATTGATTCCTCTTCAGTGCAGGAAGTTGCAAATATCTTCAGCTGTGGCTTCCTTTCTAATTTTATTTTTAGTATCATTTTCTATGAAGACCTTTAAAGTATCCAGCAGGATCAATCTTTCCTTTCATGGCTTATTGTCTCTGTGTTGCTTCAATTACAGGGAAGGAGAACATAAGCCAGGCAGTTGCTTGGTCTATTTCCACCAGGACAAGGCACTGAAAGGCCAGACTTCTCTGAGCGGTGCTGTGGCTGGCAGTGGAAGTGTCTTATAATGTGGCAGGTTTACCTTGTGGCCAGCCAAGGAACTGAGGACTCATTGCCATGGTTTAAGACAGGTCTGGAGCCCCATGCTAGCTTCAGAGCTGGCAAAACTTCCAAAACAGCAGGACTTCAGCTCTCTAACCACAGTGTAGAGTTCTGTGAATGAGCCTGGGCCCTAAGCAGCTCCTTACTTCTGCGTTTCCCATGCTTTTGTCCCTTTTCCTTGTTCCCAGCATTAGACCTCCGGCTACTGCCAGAGCTAGAATTTAGATCTATGCTCGACTGACCTGTGACTCTAGTCTGCTTCAGCATGTGAGGGAAGGGATGATCTTGGGTCCGCACTTGCCATTTTAGGGCTCCTACAGTTTTCAACCAATAAAAGAAAAGGCTTGCTTCACTTTTAAAAAGTACTAAGTGAGATCAAAATGTCCTTCAGAAAATAGGGCTTTCTAAAAATGTAACCAAGGATTCTATACTGACAATATGAATTTCTAAGGCAATCCTGAGAAATCCATTTATGTAATCAGTTGATGATTTTTCCCTTATGCCCAAGTGGCTCTGGGCTCAATTCAGACTGACAAACTCAATAGAGAAGCCTGTAGCTTCTAATAAGAGCTTTGCACCAAAGGTGCGAAGGGGGAAGGGGTTGGCTGGCACTCCTCTCGTCCTTCAGAAGCATTCGTGCTACCTGGACCTTCGGGGGCATAATCGGGCGAGGGCTCCACCCTACTTTCTCCTCGCCTGGTGGTGGATTGTTGTGAAGACGAAGATGTCATTTTTGATCAGATGACTTCTCCTAGAAGGCCCAGCCCAAGCTAGGATAAAGGTGTAACAGCTTGGCAATCCTCCTCAGAGTGCTGGGTCACCTCTGGCAAAGCTCCTCATTACACTTAGGAAGCCGAGAAGCTCATCTTCCTTTTGAGTCCCTCGTAGTCTTGGTTTGCTATCTTCCTGGTCTTGGGTATTTGGGTGGCTGTCTTTCTGTGTCTAGGAGCTACCCTGGGGTATCACTGAATGAGACTGTCCAGTTTGGGCACTGGGATATGGAGTGAGCTATATAGTACACCTTGTAATTTGATTTCACTTTCAGAAAGTGAATACATATGTATGCATGTGCATGCACGTGTGCACACGCACACACACACACACACACACACACACACACACCCTGTCATTTTTCCAGTCTTCATGTTTCTTACTGCCAGTAGAATACCCTTTTAAGCCCTCTAAAAGCCCATAAAGGAGAGGGTATGCCTCTAGTTTTAGACAAACTTTTGATTTTATAGTAGTTTTAGGTTTACAGAAAAATTTCAAAGATAATACAGAGCTCTGAGTACCTCTATTTTAAACATCTTGGATCAGTATGACACATTTTCACAAAAAATGAATTATTTTAGCACATTATTATTAACCAAAGTCCATGGTTTATGCAAATGTCCTTTGTTTGTAAACTGCTGTCTATTTTTCTGCTCCAGGTTTCTATCCAGTGTCCCAGATCATGTTAGTCATCATGTCTCTTTGGGCTCCTCTTGGCTGTGACACTTTTCTAGACTCTTCTCATCTTTGATGTCCTTGATGGCTTTGAAGAGTATCGGTCGGGTATCTATAAAATGTCCCTTCATAAGGGACGGTAATTGTCTGATGTTTTTCTCATGATAAGTCTAGGGTTATGGGTTTTGGGGGGAAGACCATAGAGCTAAAGCATGACTTTTACTGTGTCATATCAAATGTGCATCATTTTTGCTGATAGCGAAACTGAGGTTCGAAGAGAGACGGCCATCATTCCAAACCTTGTGGAAGGCATGGTGCCCATTTGCTTCAGACTTTCACTGGTCATGCTTGTTATGATTTCTATCTAGATGTCTCCCCAAAGCTTCATGTTCTCATAGGTGGTGCTTTTTGGAAGGTGATGAGATCATGGGGAAGTCATACTCATTAGTGGATGAGTCCATTGATGAGTTAATAGCTAAATGTGATATTGAAAGGTGGAGCCTTGTTGTAGGAGGTGGATCACTATGGGCGTGGCCTGGAAGAGTGTGTCTTCTCTCCTCCTCTTGGGGCCCCTTGCTCCCTGTCCATGATGCCTTGTACCATACTGCCCTGCTTTGGAGCCAGTCAACTATGGACTGAACCCTCTACAAACTGTGAGTCAAAATAAAACTCTCCTTTAACTTGTGAATGTGGGGTATTGTGTGTTAGTGACCAGAAGAGTGACTAAGACAATGATCCTCTTACTCCGTGACATTGCCCTCTTGAAGTTCTCCAGGGGTAGGTATGACCAGGTCACCAAAGACTAGTCCCTTCCTTCAAATAGTCACCTATCACCATGCAGTGCCCCTTACCCATATACTCAGTGTTATAGGTGTCTGGAATTTTGGGGGGACTGTGGTAAGGCAGAGAAGTGTGTCCCAAGTTGAGGATGGGGTGCCAATGCCAACTGAAGACATCCAGATGTCCCCTGTGGCTTCAAGTAAATGCTCACCTTCCTTAAATTGTTTGAGAGTAAAATGACAGTTTCTTAAATGAATACATTGTGAGGCTAACAGAGATTTGAGGGAGAGGCAGGAGCCAGGGACAACATTAGCATGGAATGATGACAATAGTCATAGGAATAGTAGCCAGCATTTCCTGGGCACTTGTTGTATGCCTGACTCTGGGCCAAAAATGACATCTGATTGAATTCTCACAGCAGTCCTCATGAAATCCTTGTCATGATTACTACCTCCAGTTTGCCAATGAGTAACTTGGGTCAGAGAAATTAGAGCCGGAGCAGGCTAACTCTGGAATTGCCATTCTTGACACATGTGGATGTTTCAGCAGCAGCAGGAGGTCTCAGTCAACTTTTCAGATTGCTACCTTTATTGCTTCTCGGCCTTTTGGCTAAGATCAAGTGTAGATTGCTACCTTTGAAACTGAGATGTAATGACATCTAGTCTCTGTCACTTTTCCATCTAGGTTTCAACTTCTATGGTAAAACTATCCTATTCACCCAAATCTGATCAGTTTTATATCATGGGCAGAGTCAAACGGCACAAGTTTGGTTCCTGATATCCAACCCTGTGTACTGGCACTCTTTGCAGAGGAGGGAAACAGTATCCGGAAAGACTGTGCCCCTACTCACAAAATTTTGTCCTATACCTCTATGATCAAATTTCTAAGGCACAGATAATAGTTCTTAAATGTGGTTTAAATTAGGTACATTAGCATCACTGGGGGATGATTTATAATTTTAAATGTAATTCATGAATTTTGAACTAAGAAGAACCAATATTTTGCTGATGTCTACCTCTTAAAGACAGAGATAGGACCCAGAGTTCTTAGTACTTAGTGTGTTGGACTTTTTGTGTTTTATGTGACTATGTACTGAAAGTGTGGGATCACTTAAGGAACACTTGGAACCTCTTCATTAATAGATACGCTATTAGGGTATATGTGGTTGTCAAGAGGCCATCTCTCCTTTCTGTTGAGTTTCTTCCCATTTCCTTCGGGCAGCAGCTAACTTTATGTTTCATAAGAACAAAACCTGAATAAGAACTCAAGGCTCTGCTTATGTCCTACTGAGAAAGGCATGTAGATCAGAACTTTGTTGGTCGCAAAGGCTTTCTCTTGACTTAACGATTGTCAGTTCCATGGAGTGTTTTACTTAAGTATCTGAAAACTCCAGGAATGTGTTCTAACTTTAGGTATAGCTGAACAAAGAGAACAATTGTCGTCATAGTTTCATCTTGCCAGTTTCTGTCGTTCTCCTACTACGTGAAGATGTTCAGCGCCTCCAGGTTGCCCTGCATGATCCAGATTGCAATCTCAAAGGCAGAGAGACCATTCCTCTAACAGCACCCCTGTTTTCCCCCTTTCTAAAGAGCTGTCCTTGGCCTTATTTGAATCATGTCAGTCTTTCTGAGCTAAGCATCTTTCTAGAATCTACACTTCCTGTAGTGAAAGGGCAGGGCCTCCTGCTTGATGATTACAAAACTGTCCACGGGGGGTGATTAGAATTGGAGAGGTGCTCAGAAATGTCTAACAACCCATTTGGGTGAAAGGGATAAGAGTTCCTGATTGGTGTTACCTGCTGACTTCTATAACTACTTATCATGGCTGATTTCAAGCTGCCAACATGATATTATTGAAAATGGAGTTGGGACAAGGTATACAACAGCATACTACCTTAGTATTTTTTCCTAAACAGATATAGTACATAGACATACTAAATAGCCTCAAGAACAAAGCTCATTGTGAAGGTAGTAAAATAATGATAGTGATGAGTTTTGAGTAATTATTACTTTTGATTTTTTAGAACTTATAATAAAAGTTTTCAATAAAAACTATATTATTAGCTGTGTCAGCTAAGTGGCTCACAAAATTCTTGAAAAGTTAACAATTACCATTTTCAAGCTGACAGAAGCCAGCTCCAGTACACCGCTGGTTAGAACACAAAAGGAAAGAGCGTGTCATTTTCACTCTGCCTGCCACTTGACTTCCTTTTCCTTGGTGGAATCAATATGAAGCTTATTCCTGAGTGCTACTTCAGGTGGCTTATCGAGGTTGATCAGTATTCAGAGCTCAACACCAGATCCTTCTAGACCTCTTGGCCTGTATCTACTTGCTTTTGAATAGTTCATAGTCAAGTAGAGCTCAGATGTGGGGATAAGAAGTTATTAGTCTTTGGGCATGAAGATGAAGTTCACCATAAATTTCTCTGTAAAGAAAGGTGGCATTGCCTTCCTTCAGTATTAAATGGATTGCATGAAGTTTGAAAGAAAAAACAATCTTTTGCTGGTGTCTGCCTCACCAGAGTGAGAAGTTGCATGTTGGTAAGTGTTTTCACTTGTAAAAATTCACACGAGGAAGAGGAAGTGCTGAACATTTGTTTACTAATTCTTTTTCATTGTTTGAAAAGTTTTGCTTGCTCTGGATTTCCTGGGAAGGAGTGTCATATTGCACTCACATTTAGTTCCACTCTAAAGTTTTCTTCAGCTTAGAGAGGACTGAAGCTCGAGGCATCAAGAAGGCTACTACATTAGCCCAGATAAAACATGGATGAAACATTAATTTAGGCATGGAAATAAGGATGGAAAGAGGTTGCCAGTGGCAGGGTTGAGCCATAGCAATGACCCAGAGACACAAGACAGAACAGCATAGGAAAGTGATATGCATGCTTAAAAGATATAAGCCAGAAGGGAAAATTCCATGGCTGAATAAAAGAAGACTCACATTGAAGTTTCTCAGGAAAGCAACTGAAAACACAAATAACTGGAAGGAATAGAGGGACATTATCCTGAAACCAAAATTAATTTGAGACTAGAGATTTGTAGATCAAATAAAACATAAGCATAGGACTTTATAAAACAATAAACCAGCCCACAAGGCAGGCTGTAGGTTTCTCACCAATGGGATCAGGATCAGAACAGAAATCACCATTCCTAGGAAGTCCTCACCCACAAACAAATGTAGAGATGGCAAAGGTGTGGCAAAATCAGTCCACACAGGATAGACCTAGAATATAAGGACCTTTGCCTCATTTTGATTTCCTGCAAACAGAGGACACTGCAGCCTGATAAATTTTACCAGAACACACAGGGGTGAGTGACTGCTCCCTTTCTGAAAGGCTGCCAGGTTCTTTTTCTTTTTTCTTCATTTTCTTTCTCTGTCAGGCACCATAACTGCTAACTGGAACCTCTATAGACAACAAGATTAGGACTGGCCATCGTACTGAGGATTGCTGGTGAAATAACACAGCTCCTCCTGCCCTATAGTTGGCAGAAGAGAGGGGCTGGGACCATCCCACATAGCACCTGGAACAAGCACTTCCTTGTCCTGTGACCTGTGACTGGCAAAACAAGCACCCTTGGATTGAGAAGCCAGCACTCCCTCTGACTTTCAGCAACCAGCAGGGACAAACTTGTGATCACCAGTTCAGCACAGGACAAGGACAGAATGTGAAAAGAGCCAATGGTGTGGAACACAGCAGGCTGTACAAGGTCCAGGAGGTGCCAGTTGTAAAAGGGACTGGGAGCAGCCTCAGGCTTTCTCTATTTGAGGGCACAACAGCAACAAGGAGCGCAACACAGAGACAAACAGAGTAAGGAGTAGTGAACAGGCCAACCAGAAAGCTGCTGGCTAAAGATTAGCCACATCCTCCACATCCAGAGGCCAAGGTGTGCCCATATCCAATCCAGCACTAATCCTATTGCAGAATTGGTGGGATGAGGATTTGGACACTACCACAGAACAGGGAACATCAGAGCAATTTTATTATTATTATTGTTATTATTATTACTATTATTATTATTTTGTGTGTGTATATTGTTTCCCTTTTATTGTCTGGTTGGGGCTTTATTGCTTTTTTCTTTTTCTTTTTTAGGTTTATATATATATATATATATATATATATATATATATATTCTACTCTATTTGTCTTCTTTCTCTCCTCATCTATCTCTCTTGATCTAGGATATCTTCATGTGACTGAACATTACCCTTAACCTTTCCAATTTGCTTCTGTATTCTTTTGATTTCTCCTTCATTCTTTCTCCCCTGCCCTCTTTTCCAGCTTCCCAAAGCTTGCATAATTATCCTTTGTCCTCCAGCCTTGCTTTGACAAAATTTCTCTTCATCTCTTTCTCTCTCTATCTCTGTTTTGTCCCCTATACCTCTTAAATTTCACTACTATACATTAAGGTCACTCTACTAGGGGGAAACTCATTGTATATAAGAACATGATTTATGTTGGGTTTTGTAATATAACTGTAGTTCTTGCCACTATGGGTAAATATACCAAATAAAGGGTCGCTACAGTTTGTCAGATTCTAGACCATGCGTGATGCTATTGTTAACTGCAATACTTTAGTTAGTATATCATACTTGTTGTAATTAGTTGTTCTCCATTCTACAACAGTACTATGACTGTCTGGGATCATAATCATCACCATAATCCAGTACCAAAGGACTGGAGGGTTGAGCCAAATAAATGGTAATATCTCATGCTTAATAAATTGGGAAAGTAGAATCTTGGGACTGACACGATAATTAAAAATTTCCTACACATAGAAGATACCTCTAAAGCACAGATATCTCCTAGGGAGGCCTTACTATTAGTAATAAAGCTACCTACTATAAGAAATCTATATATATATATCAAAATAGAAAAAAAATTAAATTAAATTGAAAATAGAAAATGACAAAACAAAGAAACAAAACCCAGCCCCAGACCTCAACCCCATCAAGGACAAGTCCAATAGACAATGAGGTAGAAGGAAATGAAGGCCACCCATCTGAAATTTCTGAAATGATACCAGCAAAAGTTCAAAGACAGGTGCATAAGACTTTACAGGAAATTAGACCAGAAATAATCTCCCAAGTAAAAAAAAAGATGATGACCACACTGACTTACTTGGCATGTCTAGAATATGAATACAGACATGAATATGAACACATACACACACACACACACACACACACACAGGAAAATGATAGAAAATATGAATACCCAACTTAGGAAAGAAATGGAATCCATGAATCAGACTCAAACAGATATTCAGGAAATAAAAAATTCCATTCAAAATTGACAAAACTGCCTCAGTGAAGGTGAAGACAGAATTTCAGGCCTAAAATACAGGATTGTGGCTAGTGAACCTGAAAAGAAAGATCTCTTAAAATAACAAGGGACCATAAAAAATCCGATAGCTCCAAGATGATGGAAAGAGGAATAATATAAGACTGATTAGAGTCAAGGGAAAAAGCAGGAGCCAGCACAAATGACATGAAAAAGATTTTCACAGAAGTAATGCCAGAAAACTTGCCAAGTAGGGAAAAAGAATTTGATACACACTAAGGGAGTCATATAGAACTCCAATTAGTCACCACCAAAGTAAGTTTACACCAAGGCTTATAATAGTCAAGATTCCAGAAATTTAGCAAAGGAACAAAATATTAGAAGCTGTTAGAGAAAAGAAAAATATCACCTATAAAGGAAACCCCATGAGAATTAGAGCAAACTTTTCAACACAAACCCTTAAGTCAAGAAGAGTTTGGAGTGAAGTATTCTAAGTCCTCAAAGCAAACAACCTCCAACCCAGATTGATGTAGCCTGCAAAACTGTCTTTCAAAATTAATGGACAAATAAGATATTTCCATGACAAAGAACAACTGAAGAAATTCATGACCACCAAATCAGCTCCACATTGTGTTCTGAAAGATATTGTAGAGAGAGATAACAATGTGCACAAATCCAAGAACATCAATAGGAATAAGTCACTGGGCTGGGCAAGCAATTAAAACAGTGGGGAAAGACAAGCAACCAACAACAGATAATAACATGGCAAGGATAACTCAATACATGCCATTTATTACCTTCATTGTAAATGGTCTCAATTCACCAATGCATTGGCAGAGTGGATCAAGAAACAAGATCCAACAATATGCTACATACAAGAAACACATTTAACTAAAAATAAAATGCATAGACTGAAAGCTAAAGTATGGAAAACAACATTCTATGAGACAGGAACCCAGAAAAAAGTAGAGGTAATTATTCTATTTGCAGACAATGTGAACTTCAAGCCAAGAGAGATCAAAAGAAATAAAGAAAGTCACTACATTCTTGGTACTGGAAAACTCCAAGAAGAAGAGATTACAATCCTAATTATATATGTACAAAATATAGGAGCACCCAACCATATAAAATAAATATTAATGGACATGAAAAATCAATAAGCACTATCACAACTGTAGCAAGGGATCTTAATACCCCATTGTCACAAATAAATGGATCAACTAGAAAAAAATCAATAAAGAAATATCAGAACTGAACCAAACCTGTTAACAAATGGACTTTATAGATTTCTACATAGTGTTTCACCCTACACCATCAGAGTACACTTTCTTCTCAGGTGCATATGGAATGTTCTCCAAAATAGATCATGTATTAACTCAAAGAACATGTATAAGTAAAATGCAAAGGATTGAAATTATCCAATGTGTATTATCTAACCAGAGTACAGTGAAATTGGAAATCAATGGTAAACCTCCCACAAAACTCCATAAATACATGGAAATTACATAACATCCTACCAAACAGCATATGGGTTACAGATGAAATTAAAGAAGAAATTAAACTGTACTTACAACTAATAATGATCCAACATCTGATAATGCTGATACAACATATTGGAACTTATGGGATACAATGAAAGTAGTGCTAAGAGGGAAATTTGTAGCAGCGATACCCATATCGTGAAGACAGAATGAAAATTTAATCTCAAATTTCTAGGAAGAAAAGAAATCAAACCCAAAGCTAATACAAAGGAAGAAATGATAAATATCAGAGCAGAAATTAATGCAATGGAGACTCAGAAAACAATACAAAGAATAAATGAATCAAAGATTTGGTTCTTTGAAAGATTAAATAAAATTGATAGACCCTTAGCCAAACTTACCAAAAAGGAAAGAGTCTGGCGCCTTAGACCACTCGGCCATCCTGACACTTACCAAAAAGGAAAGAAAAGATTCAAATATATTCAGTTAGGAACAAAAAGGGTGAAATCATAAGGGACTCTGCAGAAATCGAGAAAATCAATACCTACTTTGAGAAACTTTATTGTAATAAAATGGAAAACAGATGAAATGGGCAGATTCTTAGATACATATGAACTACCAAAGTTGAACTAAGAAGTTATAAAAATAATAAATAACCTAATATCAGTCAAAGAAATTGAAAATATAATTAAAAGCCTACCAACAAAGAAAATTCCAGGTCATGATGGATACACAGCTGAGTTGTACAAGAAATTTAGAGAAAATCTAATGCCATTATTCTTCAAACTCTTCGATGAAATAGAAAGGGAAGCAATACTCTCAAACTCATTCCTGGAAGCAAGTATTACACTGATACCCAAACCAGAGAAGGATCTAATGAAAAAGGGAACTACAGGTCAATCTCTATAATAAACATAGATGCAAAAATCCTCAGTAAGATGCTGGTAAACAGAATGCAGCAAATCATCAAGATTATATATTATGATGAAGTAGGATCCACTCCAGGTATGCAGGGTTGGTTCAACATACATAAACTGATAAAAGTAATACATCATATCTACAAAGCAAAGGAAAAAGAAATCACAGCATCTTCTCAATAGATGCAGACAAAGCATTTAACAAAGCCCAACACCCACTGATGATAAAAACTGTACAGAAAATTTGAATAAATGGTCTTTACCTCAATCTAGTAAAATGCTCCTAAGAAAAACCAATAGCTGACATCACACTAAATGGACAAAAAATGAAATATTTCACCTAAATCAGGAACAAGACAAGGATATCCACTGACACCACTCATATTTAATATAGTTCTGGAAGTATTAGCCAGAGCAATTAGACAAGAGAGAGAAATAAAAGGAATAAGGATAGGAAAGGAAGAAGTTAAATTATTACTTGAAGATGACATGATTGTCTACAGAGAAGATCCCCAAAACTCCACCAAAAGACTTATAGCTTTAATAACCAGAGTAATAGAGTAGCTGGATACAAAGTCAACACTCAAAAATCAATAGCATTTCTGTACACAAATAACACACTCACTGAGAGAGAAATTAGGGAAAGAACACCCTTCAAAACAGCATAAAAGAGGCATACTTAGGAATCAGTCTAACAAAAGAAGTAAAAGATCTTTACATTGAAAACGAAGTATCCTGAAACAGGAGATTGAACAGGATATCAGAAAATGGAAAGATTTCACTTACTGTTGGATAAGAAGAACCAACATAGTGAGCATGGCCATACTATCCAAATTGCTATATAGATTTAATGCAATCCCAATCAAAATACCACTGGAACTAGAGAAATACTCACAGAACTAGTGAAAGCAATCTTAAAATTCATTTGGAACTAAAAGAGACCTAGAATAGCAAGAACAATTCTTGTCAACAAAGCAAGATGGGGTGCATTACAATCCCTGACTTGAAATTATACTACAGAGTTACTGTGAATTAAACAGCATAATACTGTTGAAAAATAGACCCGAGGATCAATGGAACAGGCTAGAAAATGCAGAAACAACTCCAAAAGCACGCAGTCACCTTGACTTGACAAAGGGACCAAATATATTCACTGGGAGAAGGATAGCCTTTTTAATAAATGGTGCTGGAAAAACTCGCTTTCTACATGCCAAAGACTAAAACTAGATCCATGTCTATCACCATGCAGTAAACTAAAATCTAAATAGATCAAAGATCTAAATATTAAAAGGGGAAAACTAAAAATATTAAAAGGGAAAAACTAAATCTGCTGGAAGATAGAGTAGGTAGAACCATGGAAGACCTAGGTATAGACAAAGACTTTATACGCTTATTGTAAAGGAATGATCACAAAGAATCAACAACTTGGATCCCATTAAAAAGCCCCTTCCCAGCCAAGGAAATCACCAAGAGTGAAAAGACAACCTTCAGTATGAGAAAAAAATTTATGCCAGTTGTTCTTTAGACAAAGGACTAATATCTACAATATATATGGAAAATTGAAAAAAACCAGACCTTCAAATTCAAAGACCCAATCCAAAAATGGGCATCTCTGATGAGTAAATGTTTCTCAGCAGAAGAAGTAGAAATGGCAAATAAATATATGAAAAAATATTTAATATCACTGATCATGCGAGAAATGCAAATTAATATGATACTGAGATTCCATGTCACTCCAGAAAGGATGGCTATTATCAAGAAAACAACTAATAACAAATACTGTGAGGTCTGTGGGGAAAAAGGCACATTTCACTATGGGTAGGAGTGCTGGCTGGTGCAGTCACTGTGGAAATTAGTGTGCAGATTCCTCAAAAAACTAGAATTAGCAGTACCATTCCTCAAAAAACTAGAATTAGTAGTACCATGCTTCCCAGAAGAATTAAAAGCATCATATCACAGTGATACGTGTGCACCCATGTTTATAGCAGCACAGTTTATAAGAGCTAAATATTGGAAGCAACCCAAATGACCATCAATCAATGATAAAAAAGATGTATTTTTTAATATAATGGAATATTAGTCACCCATAAAGAAAGATAAAACTGACATTTATAACTAAAGAGGTGGACCTTGAGACCATAATCAAAGTGACTTAAATAGGACACACATGAGTAAATATTTTGCATTATCCCTCTGCTGTGAGGAACTGAAAATGTATACAAGAACATAAATGTACAACAGATACTGTGAAGCAGGAAGAAACTGTTCAAAAGGAAAGGGAAATGTAGGGGAGTGGAAAGGAAGAAAGAGAAAGAAAAAATGAGAAAACTGAATTTTGTGAGTAGGAATGATCAGGGAGTTTGAAAAGAGAGGACAGGAATGGAGAAAAAAATGAGAAAACAAGATATGTCATGTACAGTTACAAATTCTCTATCATGGATCCGGGGAAGATGGCGACCAGGTGAGCAGCAAGGGAGCGAACCTCCTTAATAAACACCACCAGCTCGAGACAGACTTGGCGAGCGTGAATGCCGGGACCTCGGCTGGGAAGTTTAAACTAGGCGTATTTCTCTGAGATGCCGGGGGAGATGTGGTAGGGCGGACCAGGCTGCCGGGGCGAGACGTGGGAAAGCCCCAGACGCTGGGAGCCAGGGACGATCCGCGCGGGGAGGAACCTTGGCTCGGTCCAAGCGCAGTGGGAGCGCGGCCGCCTCGGTCCCTCCCGCCTCCCGAGCTGGTGCAGCCCCCCGGCGACTCCCGACAGAGATCGGCTTGCTAGCGGCGGAGACGCCCGGCAATCCCACGTTTCGCGCGTGTCGGGCGGGCTGCGCGGAGGGCCCCAAGTGCCGGGAGCGGAGAGAAGGATTTGCTGGGTCCTGACGCCCTGAGAGCACGGACGGCTCGATCCCTCCCGCCTCCCAAGCCAGCGCAGCCCCCCGGCGACTCCCGACAGAGATCGGCTTGTTAGCGGCGGAGACGCCCGGCAATCCCACGTTTCGTGCGTGTCGGGCGGGCCGCACGGAGGGCCCCAAACGTCGGAAGTGGAGAGAAAGATTTGCTGGGTCCTAGCGCCCCGAGAATACAGCCAGCTCGATCCTTCCCGCCTCCCGAGCCGGCGCAGCTCTCCGGCAACTCCCGACAGAGATCGGCTCTCTGGCGG